>JAYKAV010000222.1:1917127-2070031 GCA_035582835.1 Phoebastria nigripes | reverse complement strand
AAAAGAAAAGAAAAGAAAAGAAAAGAAAAGAAAAGAAAAGAAAAGAAAAGAAAAGAAAAGAAAAGAAAAGAAAAGAAAAGAAAAGAAAAGAAAAGGAAAAGAGAAGAAAAGAGAAGAAAAGAGAAGAAAAGAAAAGAAAAGGAAAAGCAAAGCAAAGCAAAGCAAAGAAAAGAAAAGAAAAATGTCTTCATAGTCTGTGAGTTGGTTTTTTATTAGTGCATTAAAGAAGTTTTAGCAGTGTGCTATTTGCTAGTCACAATAAAAACGTTAAAAGTAACAAATAGATAGTTCAAGTCCAAAATTTACTGCTCCCAAAACCAATAAAATAAAGGTTCATAAAACCTAAAGATTATTGAAATTTCTTTCAGATGAATGTGCTACCAAAAGATAATTTTTACTTTGGATTTTGTAAAAACCAATAAATGATAGCAAACCTGATTTATAAGAATGGTATATCTCATTAATCTTATTTTTCTGAACTGAATGAAGGCAAACACTGAGCAAACATAAGAAATAATGAAAAATATATGAACTTGAAAAAATACTACTGAAATTCAAGAATCAAATTCTAGATCTGCAAATGCAAAAAAGGTTAACTGAATTTGCTATGAAAGTGTCTGACTGTCTCTTCCTAGGGAGCGGGGATCCTCATTTGCACAGACACATGGTGGCATTCCCATGATGCCTGAGCACGAGTTACTTTCCACCCCTGGCCATGCATGCTAAAGGAGTGGTGCAGCCATTGTACGATGTGGATGCAAGGAATCGGCGTGGTGTGGGCAGCTGTCTGTCAGAGACTATGACCCTCAGTCCCCCACCCACCCTGCTCAGCATGGCACAGAGCTTGTCAGTTATTGTAGCCACTGGAAAAAAAAAATCACCTTCTTTGAGTGTTTTTTTCTTAATCCTGTGCTGAATCACATTCAGTGTACATTCCTGATCCTGTGGAAAAAGATCAAATCATGTGCTCTTACAAGGACAGTCCCTCTTTCCCCTGCAAAAACTTGCCTGATCTTAGCTCCCCCCCACCCTTGCAGAATGACTTGATTTGTATCTGATTTAAAGATAAAATTCTGGTATTTTTCTTTAGCTACATTGATCCTGMGGATATTCAGATGGTATCGTGGAAATTGAATTTTGATCTTGTTCTCCTTCACTCAGATTTAGGGTATACTCTCTGTTGTTCTAAGTTGCTACAATGACAATTTTCACCCATGGAATATCTGTTTCCTGGATTCTGAACCAGAATCAGACCCACCCTAAACAATCTTGCCTTGCATTTCTGTTCTTAGCAGAAAAATCTCACTCCCCTCCTGGGACCTTCCCTCTCCCACATATGGGACATTTAAGGCTCCAGTTCTTTTCCAGCGTGACTCCAGAATTGTTCTGTTTACTTACAGCAAAGAAAATCAAGACATAACCAGAATCAGGCATTCAGTTTCTGATTTGGTTTCATCCTGAAAGCAGACTTTGCATGAAAATCAGCCATTTCAGTAAATCCAGCTAGTTTTTTCAACATTCTCTCTGCCTAGGTTAGCAGTTGGAAAAGCCAGGTGTATTGCTCTGAGTAGTTCTTAGCGCACACACGAACTGGAAGATACTCAGAATAACACAGAGCTTTTCAGTGAGCTCAATCACTGTGAAAAGTAGACATCTAGACTGGCCAAGCAGAGATGTGTCATAAGCCTGCATTCCTCTTGCACACAAAATCAAAACTCAGGCTGTTGGTTGGTAATATCCATAATTTAGGAGATGAAGCCTATATAACAACTCTGAAATTTTAGTACTTTATGTTTTARCAGTTTAAGTTTAAACTTTTGTTCATCTTAGTCTTAAAGACAAAAATAATAAACAGGAACAATTTCATAAGTGATCTAAAAATTTTCTGTTAAAAAGCAATTAATTCAGGAGCCAAAGAAAACCTGCATTTATTGTTATGTTATTTCTGCAGTATAAAATTGGTTTCTAATATCCATGATTTTATTTTCTTGAAATGTGGAGAAAAACAATTATTACAAGACAAACAATTGGTGACGGTTTTTGCAATGCTCTAGCAGCACAGTAAATCCAAAAATACTCAGTAAATCCAAAATACTTTGGTGGACTTCAGAGGATTCTTGCTGATGTAAGAGATTAAGATAATCTTTACAGTTATATAGGGCAGGCTGGAACAAATCTTGCCATGCATTATAAAAATCTTAATTCACATCGTAACTTTACATGTGGAAAATTAACAAAAGCAATATTGCAGTTGAGCATGAGAATTATGTCACTACCAGTTGCACCCCATTGACAGCTATTTACAGTATTCTCTTGAGGCTGCTGATTCACTCCCACAGCCTTAACTGTGATGTTAAAGTTATTAAGAAAAAGAACAGAGAAGCAACCCGCTCCTTATGTTATTGCTATTTGTTAACCATCTGATTTGGAGCCACTTGGGCACGTACTGTGCCAATATAACATCCGTGGATGGGATGGCTGCCAAGCAGAGAACATACAATCTCTCCTTCTCCCTTTTTCATGCTCACTGCCTGGTGAATGTAGGTTGCCGCATTATGCAAGCTAACAACCTTTGCAATGTAGGTGGTTTCAGGCAAATAGAAGAAAGGCAAACAGCATGTCTGAGAAGGAAACAACGTGCTTGTCTGATGGCATCCCCACRCTGAGGGATGATTCAGGAGCTCATYTGGGTTTCTTTTCTCTTTCCCCAGCTTATTAACCTACTCATTTTCAGATGCCTTATGACAAACTGAAAAGGACAACGCTGTGTGTAGATGGACTGTTCAGCTTCTAGGTAGCTTTCCCCAAGCTGGCACCTACTGGAGCTCGTTGCAGTTTCTGTCCAGGGCATGTGTCTGGGTTCACTTTACCGCTGTGTTGTTGGGTCTCGCTCCTAAACAGAAAAGCAATATAGGCAGAGTGTGCCAGGACCTGGGGAGCAGGCAGCTGAGGGTGGAGGGTAGAGAACTTCTGCAGCCAAAGAATTTGATTTTCTCTTGATCTGAGACTTCAGTCTTACCAAAAAAACCCACCAACCACAAGAAAGGGAATTATGGTCAGACGTTGTTGTCTAGGTCTGATAGTGTTTTAGACTGAGAAAGGCTCTCAAAGGGACAGTCCAGTGAGGAGGAAACCATACAGCACCACTAATGATGCTTTAGTGGGCTAACCTATCCCTGTGAAAAGGGAGCAGTTGTGATATACATTAGTGAGAAAGGAAGAACCAGTCCAATGAAGTTAGGAGACTTGGAACAGCATAAAGTAATCAGACCTAACAGCAACTTTTATGAAGGATTTCTTCTTGGAAGGAGACATCAAAGGCAACGAGCAGTATGCARATGGTCACTGTGAACAGTGCTTCTAGCTGCAGTCCATTACCAACGCTCTACCTCAAGCAGCAAGAGAAAATGTCCAGCATTTCAAGTCTGTGATTGACAGGAGACAAAAAAACTGCACAAAATTCAACACGCAATCATGCAAGCCCAGCAGCCCAGAGATAATACCTGTTCTCTAACTGCAGTCTTCAGTTCTGCCCCACGTTGTTCTTCCATGCTCCTTTTTAATGACCGCTGCCTAAGACCAGGTGTTGCCAGTCAAAAATCTCAATGGACTTTAAAAAATAATTAAAACTGCCCCACAAAATAGCGCTGTTATCAGTCACTACGCACACACACATACACACAGAGCTTCTCCAGAAATATTCAGGAACCATGCCACACTGTTTGCTGAGTAATAACTTCTTAGAAGGGATATTCTGGCATTATGCATGTACAGAATGACCACCAGCAGTGTTGTATCAGGGTACACTTTTGGTGTATGAACTGAAGTGGGCAGCCCTGATGAGCAAAAGGGAAATGTACAGCTGAAGAAATCCCAGCAGCAAGACTTCTAGTGTAGTCTGAGGTTTTTCCTGTAAATGGGGTTTTTTCCTGTGCTTTAAGTTATAACCAAACGCTTTTCTACAAAACAATAGCAGTCTCAGCAAAAGTGTTTTGTTAAAATAAAAAAAAAACAAGGACCAAAACCAAAACCCGTTTAAACTTTTTGAAGAACAGAGGAAATCTAACAGACCTAAGAACTCTGCTTTTCTTTTCCCCTAATTATTCTTGGCTATGAGTGAGTCTTAACACTCACTTTTTATTTATTGACAACTGCTTTGAACTCCTGTGAGCTCATGTGTCAATCCATATGCTCTTCATATGCAGTCAATTAGTTTACACTGTCTGACTACTGGCTGTAGCCTTTAATACGTGTGGGACCTAACACAATTATCTCCAGTTATGGGGAAGTCTTACAACAGTCAGTAGGGAGATAAAATGAATGAGGACTGCAGGAGTACAGTGTTTGCTCTGCCTAGTATTTCCCAAGTGTCAAGGTATAAAACAAACCCCAAAACACAAGAAAATCCAAACCCAAACCCAAAATAAAGAAGCAAATACCCCCAAACCCCAACCTAACCACAAGTAGAAGGATTCTTTCTTTCTGTAAAGCACAGAGAGTTTAAAAAAACCTTAGAGACACAATTTATCATCATTTACACAGGTGTGGAGTACTGATTTCCCAAGAGTTTTCTTGGCTCTTCAGCCTAGCAGCTATAAATCAGAGGTGCACTACTTGGTAGCAGTGGTGGTGGGTTTTCACTATCTTTATCTTGCTCCCAGAAAGGGCCTTTTTTAAGTGCCCACAGCACTTCAACTGTAGCACAATCACTGAATACTTTGGAAAAATATCACAAACTAAAGGACAAAAGCATGTCTCAAAAATCATTACTACMATTTACTTCATATAAGACAGAGACTACATTAGCTAAGTTAAGTGGCTAAAATAATTAAAAGGAAAATGACTGCAATTGCAGACTGATTACAAAAATTAGATAAATTCATGTTCATTTCAAATTCATCTTGAAATATATTGTCAGGCTTCCAGAAGAAATACTGTCATATTATGAGAGCTAACAAGGTAAGAAACATCACTGCACAGGGAAGAATATGCAAACATGCCTTTTCCTGATATTTTCTGGAGTGACACATTTTACAATATTAGATGCCCAGCCGAAGCCTGTAAACATGTTAAGTAATTTCAGGTGTTACAGTACACTTAGTGGACATTAGAGTATGCAAACACTCCTAACCAAGTAAGATCACCAAGAAAGACCAGAACAAATGCTGGATTAATTTCCCAGTCTAAGTAGAGGTAAAACTGCAGCCTTTACTGCTGTCAAATGGCCAGCTTTGAGAAACCACTGAAAAACTTGGTGGATACTTTGGCAACTTTCCACATGTTACAGATCTTCAAACGTGACACCAAATTCAAACATACTGACCAAAGCCAAGATCTTGTCCACCTCTGACCTGAATAGGGCTCACAATCCTGCTCACATAACTTTATGTATGTTAAAAGATGAAAACACATCCTCTTAATCATACCATCTTATTTTAAAATAGCTTTTGATGGTATTGTTTTAATAAAGGTAGTTGTGATGATTACATACAGGGTACAGGAAAAGCCTGTCTTTAAATGACTGCAGCCAATGTCGTTTACCAGAAATGAGTTTGGCCCAGGATGAGTTATAAAGGCCACTTTAAATTATAATAAGGTGTTTATTGCCAGGAAAGCTCCTCTCTTTAATACAAATTCCCACTTTTCTCTCCCCAAAACCATTGACAAATGTGGTTGGTCCAAAGGTTATAGTCTGCAAATCCTAATAGTTCATTAAAGTGGTGATTAGATATTACCTGACTCAAAAGTAAAAAATATGTAGATGACAGAGTAGTAAATCTAGCTGTACAAGCACATAGTCATGAAAATACTGTGATCATACTATGATCACGAAAGACAGGTAGTAGTGTAAAACCTTTGGAATATTTTCTAATATTCTAATATTTTCTAATCTGAGAAACTAAATGAAATACATRTAGTATGACTGCAATAATTAAAAAAAACCCCTGGAGATATATTATTGTGTAACAATGTATGCAGGCTTAATGTGTAACAATACAACAAATAGCAATACATAACCGCATATTGGTGACTACAGCCATGTTCTCCACATGCTGCAGCACAGAAGGGGAGTCCTTTAGACTCAGCTCCGTTTGCCTCTGGTCTCAGAGAYGTTCCGCCGGCTCATTCCTGAACAGTCTACAGTAAACACGCAATGCAGAAAAGAAACCAGGAAAGCACAGGATGAGTGACTTACGGAAAACAATTAGATATCCTTCAGGTTTTTTGTCTCTAAGTGAAAAGTGTATTATTTTTACTCAGTTAAAATGCCACAGGTATACTGTAGACCAGAAGGAAGATATTAATCTTATTTTTTCACAGACAGTTCAGTTGTATATGGTTATTGTCCTAAAGCAATCAAGCAAACCAGTAAATGTCTCTGGTTTTTGCCTCTGGTCTTATTTTCTCAGGATGAAGTGGAATACTATTGCTACTGCAGTTACCTCTGTGTTCTCTTGTATGTATGCTAGACAGAGGCTCAAATTACTTTTAGCACACTGAACTTGTTTATTTAATTATTATTTTGAACATATAGGAAAGCATCCCTGCTGTCATTGGAAAGAGCCTGTGAAACACAGTTTACTCCTACTGGAGTTAAAAAAAAAAAAAAAAAAAAAAAAAAAAAAGAAATCAAGGCCTTACGATCATAGATGTCAGTCTGGTTGAAGATCTAGTCTGATCATACAGACTGGTACTAGACGAATCTGGAAGATTGGTCCTCAGTACTTACCCTGACCATGACCACAAGAATGTTTTTTTCCTGGCCACTCCTTACAAGAGACTATGTAGCGGACCCAGGAAGCACTTATGCTTGAAGTTGTTCACTTACCTGCATTGAGGCTGGCACTGTTCCTTTCTGAATTTGTATCAATGGCTTCATTTTGGTAACAGCACAGTGAGAAAAGGTAAGAAAAAGAAAAGAAGGCTAAGACTTCTTCCAGAAATACGTTGTGAAAAACAGATGAACTTGTCCCTTAAAACTTGGGTAAATATCATAAATAGTGTCATCCGTTGTGACTTGGTTTGCATGACTCTAGATACCAATGATTTTGGCCATGYTTTTATTTCTCCACAGACAGTAATTGCACAGGCAATGACCTTGCAAGGTATTTTTCTGGCATGAAAATCACAGTTTCAGTGCCTCTTCCTCCTTGGGTTGTGATTTTCTGGCAGCAGTTGGGAGAAATTGGCAGAAGTAAGAGCAAGTCAAGTACTACAGTGGCTGCACGCCGGGAAACAAGATTACTCTACCTGGCGTTGGATGGGGAAACTAAGTCCTGAGCACTTGGGTGGTGGAAAGGCTGCTGACAATGGGACCTGTGGTAGGATTAGCAAAGACCTTACATCTCCTGCTCTCCTTGCTGAAGCAGGGGGCTCTCACAGTCTCCTGCAAGCAGAATAGCAAAGTCTTACAACCTGTTGAAGATGCCACATGGATGTTTGTGGCCAGCTTCTTAGCTTTGCAATCCTCAAGAAAGGGAAACCTGCTATTTCAAGAAGTACGGGACATCTGTGACAATTAAGTCCTTCACAGAGGACTACACAGACTATCACATACCCTCAGCAACTTATATAAGAATCATCCTAACTTGGACAGTATACGTTTTCAACTAAACTTCTGCAATGTGTTCCCAATGGGAACAAACAAAATGGTATATAATGGCAGTCTTCAGGGTCTCATTAACCTGGCATGCCTGGCAAATAAATAAATAAAACAAACTTAAAAAGCCTGGAAGCTGCTACAATCTTTAAGATCTWGATAAACAATTCCAAAACAAAATCAAATTTTTTGAGCTATTAGACTGACTCCACAGCACAATACATTAATTTGGTGGCTTCCCATGCCTCTCTACTTTCCTTGTGCTTGGTATGCACTAGAGATCTGTTTGATTAGGGCCTCCATTCCCAAGGGAGTATCAAGGACTTCATTTGCAGTATATACCTAAGTGCATTGCATTCTTTTGCTTTTAAAATTCACCCTCCTGTTAAGCTTTCACCCATTCCAGGAAACACTGGTGATGTTATAAGGCCAGAGATCACTCGTAGCACCTGCATGGCTTTATCAACTACTGATGCCCATTATCAAAGCTTTCAGTTTCTGAATATTAAAATAAAAGCCTCTCCAGCCAAATCATTGCTAGACATCTTCTGGAAACAGCACCAGGAACTGCGTGAATGAACACAGGTGCCAAAGAGCTACTTCCTATGTTGGTTTGCAGCTTATCAATTCTCATTATTGTACAATAAAAGAAATAATAAGCTTTATGGGATAGAGTACCAACTTGTCCTCCCATTAACACTAGATTTACAGCAATAACTCAATTTACTTCAGCAGCATTCATCTAGCTATTGCTCCCAGAGCAAAGTCTGGATGTACAGTTTATAGGAGAGGGCCATTTGAAATGGCTTTTTGTTTTAAGTCTTTCACAGAACTCAACCCTGAATTGCTTGATGATGAGCAGCCCCATCTTCGGTACCACATTACAAGGCTAACTGAAAACGCAGCCCCAGTGACAGTGTGAAGGTGTTTACTGGCAAGAATACTAGAAAAAAAATTAGTGGGAAAAAAAGGGAGCATCTAATCGCTATAAGTGGACTTCAGATAAAGTTAGGGGAAAACATACAAGCAAAAAAACCACAGTGGAGCACAATGGACTAAACTTATCCCAAATATAACTCCAGCCAGCTGGCCAGTATCTGGTTGTCAAAATATGTTTAATGGGGAAAGAAAGAAACAAAATACAGTATAAAATCTGTCCTAGAGCATAGCACATTGGGGTTTTTTTTTGATAAAACAGGATGCCTTCTATAATGCAATTCTTTGAGATAAATTACTTGTTACTGCAACTCCAATACCAAGCTATGATTCTTACCATTTTAGTGACCCCTTTCATCCCCCCTTTTTATTTCACAGCATTCTATAAATATCCAATGTGCTATTTTCTTGTTACCACAGTCAAGAGGGGTTTTAGCAATTTTTGTACCTATATCACCGTGGAAACAAGATATGTGTATACATCTATGATCGCTCCTTCTCTGGAGTAGAAGCCTGCATTATCTGTGCAAGCTTATGGCTAATTGTTCTGCATAAGATATGGGTGTCTTATTCCTACCCACTACTTCAGAAATTAATTTCATGTGGTTGCACATAGCAAGCTGTAAAGTAGGTTTTATGAAGCCAATAATGCAGATATAATACTTGAGGAATTCCTTTTGGTTTGGATATATTTATTTTTCCAAACATTTTGTTTGAGAGAAAACGAGATGGCTATCTGCTGTTTCCTTATTTTTTTGCAGGAAAGCAAAGGGTTGTTGACTTCCTCTCCCCTCCCTTCCTTCCTTCTTTCTGAAGGTACTGTACTCATCTGAAAAAAAGAGAACGAAATGATTGTTCCTGTTCTCTTTCTTAAGTCATTTGAAACACTGTCCCTGCTAGTTTTCTAAGTTTACTGCAATCTCAGCACAGGGGGAGGGAGAGAGAGGGAGAGAGAGGCAGAGATTATCAACATGAGAGCAGGTAGAGAGTTTAGGGCAAGACTCCTTCCAGCTTCAACAACTGGTAAGTTAAGTAAAAATGCTTTTATGGTTAACTCTTTAGAAGTGTAATATATATGCTTTTGTATTAAGAAAAGGCATTATTCAGATACACATTTAACTGATAAAATGATAATAACCATATGCATTGACAAGCAGTGTATTTATTCTATAGATACCTATAGTCTGGTTTTTAGATACTGGTGATAATAGCATATGGTTTAACCAACACAGACAAGAAAGTGTTTTCCAGTGAGGCTGATAATATTCATAACATAATCTGCTGTGAATTTTGCATATATGGCTTGTGCTACCAGAATCTTGTTACAGGCTTCACTAACTTTATCCTGAATGTTTCAGCAAGATTCACTGGGCCATTGCTGAAACAAAAGAGAAGCTGTGTCATATGCAAATTGATGTATTTCATATATCATCTGCCACTGCTGAAGTCTGCTCCAACCCACCAACCTGTGCTATAGTGGGAGAAGAATTAGTAGGGCTTTTTTTTTTCCTTCAAACCGTATTGTGTTGTGTTTATGATTACACGTTTACCTCTACTCATCTGTGTATATGATTAGTCTAGGAACAGCAACATTTAAGACATGGTAAGACAGTTCCAGGTTCTCACCTGAAAAAAAAAGAAAAGGTTCATGTTGTGTAGTATATAACACCACCGAGGCGGATCACCAGCATTAGTAATAGGATGGACTCAAATGTTTATTTGTTGTTTGCACTGTTGTAGATACCAATAACATTTTTCATGTTGGGCATAAATGTATCAGAATGATCAGAAGTGGCATGTAAAATGAGTGATTGAATGGAAGAGTATGTTTCGAATATCGGAAGAGAAAAATCCCCCCCCCCCCATGCTTTTATAAAAGCAGAATGCAGAGGTGGGGGGAAGAATTAGGACAGGTGTCCATTTCTCTGCAGAAGGTGAGGTTGGTCATCTTCTGGTCCAGTATCTCTTCAACCTGCAGCTCTCTGAAGTGCAGGGTCCTCTGCAGGATGTCCGGAGCCCGGACAGAGCAGCTCCAAATGGCGGGCAGGCATCGCGGAGGGCCGGCAGGCAGCTCGAGCTGCCCCGCTCCTGCTCCTGCTCCCACCGGGGTACCTGGGCTGCGCTTCCGCCCCGGGACAGCCCTCTGCTCCCACCCCTCGCTGAACCAACTAGTGGAAAGGATTTTCTTCCCCCTCTATCTGGTGTCTTTCTGCAAGTTTTTCCATAGGAAGGAGTGATCTACCCCAAATTCAGCCCAATTTCTGGGTAAGTTGTAGATTCCCTTCGCTTTAGGAGCAGCAGATGGGTTCTGCCAAAGGAGGTGGAAATAACTTGTTTCTCAAACTCTGTAGCTCAGTGTTGCAGCTCGGTCTCGTTTGGTACCAATTATTAGGTTTATTTGGCTATACTTAACCCACAAAGGATCCTCTGTTAATAGCAAGTAAATGCCAGATATTGCCATGAAAACCACTTGCCACATCTTTCGCTCGGGACACCTGGGTTTATGTTTTACGTGACTAAATACTGATTCAAATTAAATAGATGATTTGGGCAGCTATTTTGACAGTTACATGTCAAACTTCTGGAAAACCACTTTTTACTTCAAGTGAGAGTAGACGAGTCTGCCAAACATTAAAAAAAAAAATKCATAAGCTCTGTATTTGTAGTGGTATTTTGCTCAAACAGGAGCGTGTTAGTCTGGATTGCAACCACCTGTAAGTTTTGATCTGGTTAGTTCAGAAGTTCAGTTTACCATGTAGGTAAGAGTCAGTTGCAGCCTTTAGGTACAGATTTTGTTTCTGAAGATACTAAACATTAATGTATTCTTGATTTGGACCATGTATACGATAATTCTTTCTCTGGGAGATTGTCTGAAATACATAAATAAGAGTATGTGTGTTCATATTCGTAGTAAGTGGCCAAGAGCAGTACATGCTATTTTTAAACCCATTCTCCAATAATGAGCACACAGAAACAGCATTTTTAACGGAATGTTTAATAACTTGACAGTAAAAAATAGTTCTTGAATTTTGAACTTCATTCTTAGATTTCACCTATTGGGTTTACTTTTCCTTCAAATAATATATCTTTGCAATCATTTGGAGTTTATTTGTTTTCACATTGTATAATTTATTGCTGGGATAACTATAACATGATTTAGTATAATGGCAATTTGTAACACAACTAATATCTTTCTATAGGTGCCAGGAAGAGGAGATTTTTGGCCAATGTGTTATCCTTATCCCACATTGCTGAGATATTTACAAGCAGAGAAGGGTATAGTCTGAGGCTGGATTGAGTACAGATCTACTACCAGCTTATGGCACAAATTAAATGTTTGTGAAATGAATTTTCAGTTATTCACCTCAAAGTTATAAAAAAAATGATATTGAAGTAATAAACCAAGAATAAAAAGAGAGACGTTCTGTTTATTTTGCTTAAAGTCTTATTGCTTCTATGGCTAAGAGCCATAGTTATGTATACGGCATACATAAGTAAACAGTCAGTCAGTGTGTGTATTTTCCCAGAGAATTGTTTAAAGCCATTATTTCCATTTGATTTTTTCTCAGTTTTAATGAAACAAAATATAGACAGATTTTGCTTTTGTTCTGAAAAATAAAAACAAAACTACACCAATGATGGCAAAGATGTTACAGAAAGAAGTTGTAGCCCATGGAAATCCCAAGTTAACAGGTCTGATTCAAAAAGCATAGAAACAAATAGGAGTCTTTCTGTAAATGTCRATTGCCTTTTTATATTTAGGACCAGCTTCTCTAATGGTGAAAACTGTTGAGAATGTGAGTTTTGGATGCAGAATACTAGCACTGAATTACATTCCTAGTAACATTTTGGCATTTCTAATATAGATTTTTGACCAGGAGATGATTTGAATCTTTGAATTTTAAGGAGTTTTTTATTGTTTTCACATTCTTTCAAACAAGAACATCAATAAGAGCCTTGGCTTAGGACTATCTGGATGTGGAGCAGATACTGGTGGACTGAGAGGCACGATATGCATCTCACAGATGAACATATTGACATATCTTTTAGGTGCCATTTCCAGCAGCGCCAGACAGATATGCAGGATTTAGAATGGGAGAAGCACAGGGGGATGAATCATGGTAGCAACCCAAGACAAGCCTCACAAACAGAGGCAGAAGAGTATGGATTACCCCAGACAGCACTTACATTGTTTCTAATCTTTGATACTGCAAAGCCTCGGTGATGCAGAAAGACATCTATCTGAATGGACCGCTCCACTCAGCCAGACGTGTCAGCAGAACACCACCCTGAGAAACGAAAGTAGTAAAGGCTGCATAAAGTAATAGGGTTTTTCTGTGGCCATGGTTTAAGGACACAAGTCAGGCAAAGGTGTGTAAGGAAAAGTAGCTTCTTATCAGTTGATAAGAAATGATCCATAGCTTCTAAGCACTAATGCATGTTCCCCAGTAGTAATTCATCCAATGTAACAAACTGCTCCTTCAAACAGACCTTACAAGTGCTGTGTAGACTGCTACAGATAGTTGTAAAATTATTCATTTGTTTGATGGACTAATTTTATACCCTAACTGATTTTTAAAAATAGGCCACCTGTTAAAACCAAATGAGCATTTTCTTCTTAAATGCAGTAGTTTTCTCCATTCTAGTTTACTATCCCAGAAGACCACTGAAAATGAAGGAATGTCAGCTTGGAGAAGGAAGAATTATATAGAGAAAAATAATATGAAGCCTTTAAAAAGAAAGAAACAAGTCTGGAAAAAAGATGACTTGGGATTATCCTCTTTCTGCTGAAAAGCTGATATTCTGAAACTGAGACCCGAGCTTTCCATTGCTGTTAAAATGCAGTGGAATTTTATGGATGATATTCAGATTTTCATCCAATGAAGAGGCCTAAGTTAATACTTATTGGTTATTTAAAACATGTATTGAACTGCATGCTGGATGTCTGATTTTTCTTTACTTCTATCTGGCAGGGACTAGTCCTTCTTGCCTGGCTTCTAAAATACTAATGATACAATGAAAAATATTATTTAAACTTTGTTTTAGTTCCTTCCAAACTTAATACCTTTGTGACTTGCTTTTGTTAAACAAATGATTTTATACTAGCGTTACCCTGATCTTGATAAGCAAAACACAGCATTTTCCTTCTAAACCAACAATGTTTAATGTATTAAAGACTTCTAATGTCACTGGAAGTAATTAAGCTAAGTAATCATATATTAAAAGAAAATATTTTCGTGCTCTGAAGGTTACGGGAAGAAATTATGTTAATATTTGCTTTTTTTTCACTTTCACTCCTTATTTCCTGCTTTGAATGTTAGAAAGACACATTATTAATTATTTGAATGAAGGATGAAAAAAAGTATTATTCTTACTTTCTCTTCCCTCCCTTTTCTACTGTGAAAGCTAAAACACTGACACATTTTCCTTCTACTTTGTGAGTGTGCATGAATTCATATGACTTAAAAGAAAAAACTTAGGATAAAAAGTGTGTTTCCTGAAAACCTATTTTCCCCTCACCAATGTTCATAAAAAGTAAACCTGGAAACATCCAACTTTCCAGCTGCTTATGCTCATTAGCAGCACTAGAATTCAGAGAACACTGAAAAATACAAATTGAATCTGAAGGTTCATTTAATTACAAAAAGCTACAAGATAAACTGAGTCTCATACACTGATAACATCACTTTTCACTAATGAATTAGAGAACGGTACAACTGATTTGAAATCGAAAGCAAGGCTGTGAGAAGGATTGTTATTCTTAGATGATGCTGTACTACAAGGAATACTAATGCACAGCAAGTAGTCCTCTGTCTGGAGGCCTGATGAAGAATAGAAACCACTTAATTTCTCCACGTGGAAAGAATTTTACAGGGTGATGTTCCCAGGGTGGAGGAGCAGGTGTGGCAGCTCTGGGGTGGGAGCATGTGGCTTTGCCCCTTCTCGGGGAGCAGCTTATTCTGACACCAGGCCCCCTGATAAGCCACAAGTGTGTTGGCTGGGAAGGACAAGATGACTTCCAGTCTTCCTCTTCACTGGTTTGTTGCTATTCCTGACCGTGCAAAAGCCACTTATGCTTTAGTCTTCTCTCATTAGGGTTGCAATGTAACTGTTARACTCTTTTTGCAGTGATGAAAGACCTTTTGTTTTGTGGAGGGCTCTATGCTGGATCTGCTACCAAAGACTTGGTAAATTGGAAAGAGTACGTGCTTACCAACACCTAACAAACTAGATTTAAACCAAACTTAAATATAGCTACTCTGAAGATATCCAGGAAGAACACATTGGAATATAGTTACTATTTCAGGTTTGGTCCTCTCTCTGAGGTGCTTTTTAAAGCAAGTAGTGTTTCTGCTTCGTGTTCTAGCTCCAGGTAAAAATTATTTGAAAGCATTATTTGAAAAGGGGATATCTTTCATACAGTACTTCCAGGTAGCACGATATTTTTCTACCTGTCTACTTTTTCTTAAAAGTATTTAGAATACATGTGTAATGAGAACAATATCAGGAGGTGAAAAGGAAAGGAATGACCTGTTTTTAGAGCATCTGTCAGCTTCTAAGGAACTGCAGAACTTGCTTGAACCATCTGGTAGGCACCAGCCCACACTGGGTTGGTTCCCTAGTGCAGGTTTCTGAAGCTATGAAGAGTGTCCTGTATTTGTCCAAAACTATTGTCCTGTGATAGAAATTCCAGAAAACTGTAGAGGACCTCCTGGAAGAGCAAGTTGACAACAATGTGCTTGTAGGTTTACCAGGAACTAAACCCATCCGTTTATAAAGGTGCAGGAAACTAACATTTTTTCCACAGCACCACAGCAGGGAATCACACCGGCATGAATGTTATATCAAACAGTTTTTCTGCATAATGCTGCACTCACAATATGAAGTCACCAAGGTTTCTAGAATAATTTTGTGTATCTGTAGGTAGCATTTTGTCAGGATGGTATGGAAGAAGTCACATGCACCAGAGAAATGATGCTGGCCAACTCCTCCTCTGTATCTTCTCTTCCCTCTGCCAGAAAAATCAAATTACTGATTAAAGCCTTTTGATCCCAAATACATTAATTTCTTTTTTCATCTCCCACAAAAAGGGACACCCCCCACTAAGCTTAAGCCACAGGTAAAGAAATGCAATTGAACAGATGTCACTGAATTCTGTAGGCAAATGATCAGGACTTGGGATTCCCTCTAATGACCGCAGTGAGGATTTACACTAGCTCGTTCACTACCAGACACAGAAAAAATGCACGAACAGGCACCCAGTGGAAAGCACTGAATGTGGTTAGGACAGTAAGTCAGAACAGAATCCACACAACTATTTATCCTCTGGGTAATGTCCCCCTGCCCATACCACAGCCTTGCCTGCTTTTCCTCCCAAAACACAGCAATAATGTCTATCAAATTTTCCAGGTTTTTGTACGTGGCACTTGGCATTTTTCCAGGGAAAAAGCCCTGAATAGAATGATGGGGCGGGGAGGGAAGGGGATTGAGAGAAAGAGTTACATTAATATATAAGATGTTTTTTTACAAAACTTGATTTTGTATTGCTGGTTGGCCATTCTTAGTCATGGGGTAGAGTCACAGTGGTTTGATGGTTTTTTTTGGTTTCCTTTTTCTTGTGATGACAATCTGAACTGAGTTAGTGTTCAGAACAAGGCTTTGGCATCACTAACGGTGAAGCATTAGTACTAGAGTGGTTTGGGAAATGTTCAGAATTTCAGATTTCAAACTATGTTGAGTTTCTTCTCACTCTGTCTTTTTTTTTTTTTCTTTGGCAAAAATTAATTTCTTATTTGTTTGTAGCTCTAGTCTCTGTTCCAGTATCTACTGATGACATTTGGCTAAGTCTGAGCTGCCATTCCCGCTCCGTATGCTAGTTTATTGAATTCAGTAAACCTGGCATTTTAAATGTTTCAGTTTAAAATAATTAACCTCAAGAATTTTTCCCTGTTAGYTGATTTACATAGAGATTTGTTTTCCAATTGATCAAAATCACAGAAGCAATATAAAATTTGTTTTAAATTTCAGATTTTCTTTAGTTGTGGCAACAAACTAATGCTTATTTTTAAAACTTTCTAGAAGTTAACAAAATATTTAAGAGCAATATGCAGGATGCATTTTGGGGTCAGAGAGGGAAAGCATTTGCTTTTTGCTGTTCAGTCAAGGAGAAGATTCAAGTTTGGCACCACAACTGAAGGGCAATGCCAGAAAGGAAGTTATCTTAAATTACTTCCTTGCAGGCACTTCATATGATCAGTGAAAAATACCATTTTATGCTGGAACTGAAGAACTATGCACATTTCTCTTTAAACAAAATAAACTGATTTTAAAAAATGAACTCTCATTTGAATGCAATTGTGAGATGTATGTGAAGGCAGTAATTTTTCTGAACAATAAATACATAGTCAGCACGGTTTCAATGCTTTAACACAGATTTCATGTTCTGGCAGTCTGGAAAGCAGAGCTCCCTAATCGCAGTGCAGATATATCAAAAGTAGTTTCCTCCAATGCCCCAGTAATTTGCCTTAAGAGCCATTTTTAACTCTGTCTCACTGCTCATGATTCTTAGTTTTTTCTATTTGGGTATCAACGGAATAAACACAGTGGTGTCCTAGGAATGGCACTGACATCTCTAATTCCTTTGCTGTGTTTCCTATTGAACTTATGTTCAGAGGGAAATGTCTAAGTCACTACTGAGCCAGCTTAATTGCAAGTGAGTAATAGAGGTTAATAGCAATTAATCACTCTTTTCAGCCAAGCAGCTTTTCTAGCAAGAACTCTGCTTAAACTTCAGCTGAAATCAAATTTATTCATCTTTCATAAATGATTAGGAAAGCATCATCTGGTGATTACTTTTAATGAACTGGACACCAAAAGAAGTGTTCAGTAGCAGATATATTTTTCCTAAATCTGTCAGTTTCTGGATTAAATCATCTTCTTTCAGTTCTTGTAGRATATAACATGTCTTACTGGAACACACGATACCTACCACTTTAGCAACCTTCAGTTTCACTATGAGTTTTGAATTGTGTRAAACAAAGAATTGAATGCAAAACAAATACAAAAAGCAATGGTCCTGCTGAAGACTAATAATACTCCCCCGTGTTTAAGTAAAACTAGACTTCCATTAAAAAACTAACCTGTTTTGGAGACTTTATATGAAAACGCTCCCATACAATCCTCTTCTCCCTTGGCCCTTCTCCAAGCATATGTGCACATTTTACCTGGTACTTTCTTTTTTGAGGTACCTGTCGCTTTACACATGCAATGCCCAGAAGGTGCAATTAACTGCTAATGGTGTAAGAGGGTGCCAGGGGGCTGGCTTGAAGAACCAAGGCTGAAAGTGGCCCTTAGCTACCGTTTAAGATAATAAAGAGGTGGGGGGAGACCAGACCATCTCTCTGGCCTCCATGGAGGTGATAACGACACTGGGACTACAGTAGGAAGGAAAGCTCAATCTATTTCCTTTTTAAAGGTCATGAATGCCAGTAAAAGGTTTACTTTCAAAACAACAGCCCAAGCAGGACAGCATGAGGGTTATGGAAGGGCATGCTTTTTTGATCATTCTAATTTTGGGCGTTCTGCATAGCTCCGTTATTTATTTTAAAATAATACTACTGTACAGCTCAAAACCCCTCTGTCTCCACTTCACTCTATAGTGTTTAATGATTGTGCTTTGTAGGTTGAAAGATTATGTCCAAAGCRTTCTTTCAAGGATTCCACACTCTATTCAATATTACTATTTTACTACCAGATCCTTCCTTATATTTATATTATTTATTTGTTCTTCTGTTCACCCTGTCTCTTACAATACCTGTATGGTGAGAAAAAAAAAAAATCCTAAAACTCCATTAGTGTTATCTGATAATTTTCCAGAGGAAAAACTATTTAATATATAGGATTCCTATGGTGCCAAAAATGTACTATTTTAATTTGCAGTGGCAGATATGGAAGTAGACAGGAAACAGGGATGGAGTGATAGGACTTCTACAAACAGTGATTAAAGTGACTCCACATACTTTATTAAGGCAGGGGCAGATCCATGGTTCCAGCCTTTGACATGAGAGCTCCTTATCCGCTTAAGAAAAGGAAGAAATTTGTCTTATTGGCATCACCTCATAACAGCCAAATCCCAAATCCTGTTCTCAGCTACACCCCAGATTTTCCATGATTTCAGTACAATGTGGGTGATGCCAGGGAGAGAATTAGGATAGTTACTTAGGATGAATTACTGCCATTGTTTGAGTAATTAACGGAGCTGGCCAACCCATTGTTAATTCCAATAACTAGTGAGGGCAGGATCAAACTGCATTTCCACCCAGTCTGCTGGCACCAGTTAAGCTTTGCACATTTGAAGCTCTGCTACTGTATGTGCTCCCGATGACACCATCATGGCCAACCTGGTCTTGTCAGCCCTGAACTCTGGGCAGGGTCTGGAAACTCAGTATACCTATGCCCATATGCTCTTGGGGACCCAGTCCTGTGAGAATACTTATATGAAACTGAATATACACCAACAACATCAAATTCAGTGCAAAATATAACAGCCACAAGGTGGGAGACTTTGATTCATTTCCCTCCTCCGCCCTGAGGAGTTTGGACCCACATCTCTGGCCTCTTAAGTGAGTGCCCTAACTAGACCCTGTGAGGATAACCCTGCTGTCCTTTGGCTGGAGATGAGCCGTTACGCAGATGAAAATGCAAGTGCCAAGGGGCAGGGAGCAGAGAGAATTCAGACGGAGTAGTTAGGGGCTGCAGACTCCATCCCTCTAGAGATAGGTCTGGGCTCCCCTTTAAGTGTTGCTTCTCCAGGTTTATTGAAAGTTAAAGGCACTTCACCCTCCTGACTAATTGCATTTATGGCTTGGCTATGGTGTCAGGTTCCTTTCAGCTCATTCTGCCTCGTAACACCTTCTCTGCAGTGCCAAAGCTCCAGAAGGAGGAACGGCGGGTGTAGTATGGGTGAGTGCAATTTGTTAAGGTACATCCTCAGCCTAAACTCAGACCTGTACTCATTTCCTGGACAACAGTTCTTAGCACTCAGCCTTGCTTTTTTGTTTTCTTTTCAAAACAGGCGAAACTAGTTTGGGGTACCTAAGGCAATTTCTTCTTGACATGAACACAGGACAGCCTTCAAAAGCAGCCCAGTGCCACACACCGGTTAGCCTGCTTGAGGCAATAGTTCACCCGCATGTATCCTCCAAACTTCTATTCAGAATATGGATGTATTTTGCTTTCCTGTTTTGGTGAAAAAGAAGAAAAAGAGAGAGGCATTGTACGCTTAAAAAACCCTAACCAATAAAGACTATGCAGTTAAAGGGTTATCAGCAAAAATGATCCAGCTTTACAGTGGCAAAATAATGGTTTCTAAAGATGGGAGAAATTGAAGCAGGACAGGGTCAGCTGTTCAGGGAGTTGGTGGCGAAATGGAAAGTGGGGCATGAGTGAAATAACTTACAGTACACATGGGTTTCAGGGGACTTTAAGGAGAAGAAATAGAAGTGTTTCTGGGAGGGTAGATTGAGAAGAGCGTAGGTGGGCATCTCTTCACCTGCACAGTGCAGCTTTCACTACCCTGGCTCCTCTTTGAATCTCTGGAGGTAGAAGACCCTCCATCAAAGCACTGAGAGATCTCACTTCCCCAGGACACACTACCTATCCCYGTATGCCCCTCAGCCCACAAGAGACAGTTGTCTTTGGATTTTTATATTAAATAACTTTTGTCCACATCGATTATTCATGGAATAAGAAAAAAATTGGAATGCAACATCTTTGGATCAGGAAAGCTCTGGAGGCCTGAAGACAATGCTGGAAAGCTGTCATGGTACTCTGTCCTGTTTCTTATATTCTTCACAAGACCAGTATCTTGGGTTAGTACGCTACTAGCCTGAGCCGATATGGCTGGTTTTACATCCTTCTGTACCTCACCAGCAGCTAGGCAAGAGGTTGGGCTAGAGCCCACCCTGCTGTGGGCAGAGATGGGGCAGGGCTGTGCTGTGGACCCAGAGGTAGAGATCTGCCAGCAAATGGCTGTTCCCTCTCCCCTTCCTCCCCACCCCAAAGTAGCCTTGAATTCCCTGTTGGTACCAGAGAATCAGGCAGGTGGAGGTGCTTAGCTGGGGACATATAATCTTTGTCCCCTTACACACTTTTAGACCAGATAATTTGCTGTGCCTTGTAGGCTCCCACCATGTGTAGCTGTGGTTTGGGGTGACTTTGTGTAAACAGCTAACACTTCAGAGCCTGTGGACTTAACATCCACTTCATTATCCACGTTATCTATGTGTTGCTGACCATTTTAGCAGACAGAATAGAGAAGCAGAGAGGGAGTTCACCACAGATAGAATAGAGAAGTGAAGAGGGAAGGAAACATAAGAGAACTAAGAAAACTCACAAAGAGGAAGAAAAAAGAAAAAAAAGGAGAAAGGAGGATAAGAAAAAGAGAAATAAAGAGCAAAACAGTAGCAAGCCTAAACTGTACTCAAAGGGCACTTCATATGTACCTTGAAATGACTAGAGATGGTCCATGAGGCTTAAGTACTGCTAGGGGCTTTACCAGTAAGGCCCTATTGCAGATGCTCAGTGGTTAACCCAGCCATACTGCTCTGCGACCTCCACCCATTCTCTTCTTAGATAACAGAAAAGTAGTGAGAATGAGAGCAAAGGTTTAGCTAAA
This sequence comes from Phoebastria nigripes, assembly GCA_035582835.1. Classification (NCBI taxonomy): domain Eukaryota; kingdom Metazoa; phylum Chordata; class Aves; order Procellariiformes; family Diomedeidae; genus Phoebastria; species Phoebastria nigripes. The sequence goes on along the minus strand of JAYKAV010000222.1, from coordinate 2,048,819 downwards.
CTAAGGACAGAGCACACATAAAAGCAATGAGGGGGACAGCAAACCATTTTGCTAAACTGAGAACACAGCACTCATACTGGAAAGAAGAAAAATATCTACAGCTACCTCATTACAGCACCAGGATTTTTTTTTTTAATTTAATCAATGCCACCACTGAAAAGCAAATTATACCATAAACCACTCTATAAGCACATCTGATGCCACAAACAGTGCCCCAGCTTTGGCAGGGTGTGTGGTGGGACTGCTCCAGACTTTCAGCGGAGAAAATCTCAGAATCTAGTTTAACACTTTCAATAATTATCAAAACAAAAATGATCTGTAAGTTATGGAAAAGTGAATGTGCATTCATTTTGATACTATTTTAAGCAATTACAAGAGATAGGAAAATAACTATACTCCTGTAAAAGTGCTTATAGTGTCTTGCTCCCTGAAAATTGAGCACAAAACCAAGTTACACATATATCCAAGATGATTCCAAAAGCCACTCTATAGGCAGTGCAGGCAAATGGGTGTGTTTCCTAAAATTCTGTATTTCCCAGCTAAAATAAAATAAAAATTATGTAAGTTAAAATGTTAAAACTCGGGAATAACAAAGACAATGCAAGGAGGATATTTCTATTGCAGAGTTTTCTGAGAGAAGACCCATTTCTTCGTATGGTGTCATCTCCCAGAYAATATTAATGCAGCCACACGGCATAGAAAGCCCTTACTGCAGAAGCAATATCTAAAATGATCAAACTTCAAACATGAAGCAAGGAAGACATGCCAAAACAGAGTCAATGAAGGAAAAAACATGATTATTTAATATATAAGATATCTTTGAAAGTTCATTGCTTGTTACATCTGTTTACTCTGTCATGTTAAGCTGTTTAAACATGTCAGATTTTTAAATCAATTAAGTTTCTTAGGTGTGTGATTGTATGATTTTGTAAGTTTGTCTGCAAAGGTTACCATCTGTTAACATATTGTCTTAGGATATAAGGGGGTTTTTTCCATATGTATACAATACATTTGTCAAAAGTATCAAATTTTGGTCATGGCATAGATGGGTTCATATCTCATTGGACAACAGAACCCGTAACAAATAACAAGGAAAATTGTGAATGATTAGTTTCAGAGTTCATTGGAAGTCTTTCCTTAAGCCTTAGTGAGCTCTGATTATGGCCTAGGAAGAGTTAACAAGGTTATCAGTTTTCCTTTACCAAGCATTTGCTGAGAAAAAAACCCACATTTGTTGATGGAAAGAAGAAGTTTTATCCTGAAGCCTGATACCAGCAAATGAAGGTAATTTCCCAGGGAGAAGTGAAAAGACACTGAGCTCCTCAGTACTATCATACTAATGTAGGAAGAAAAAACCTGATCTGGTCCACTTCTCATTTTCAGTCATTCCAGATCATTTTCATGAATAATTGTTTACTTGTTTCCAGTTCTATTAATGATGGTAATCCAAAAGGGGAAGAGAAATATTAGTGGCAATATCATTATCTTGATAGTGTTCTCCATTTAAGCAGACATATCTGTCTCATAAAAGGCATGGGACAAGAAGCCTTATCTCAGAAGACAATTAAGCTGATGGTTAAATCATGGACTTCATTTGACACCAGGTCTACATGCATGTGAGAGAGAGAAAACAAGTGTTTGTAGAAGTGGTGTTGGAAAAGATTTTACTAAACTCCACAATGGCTATTATTCCCAGCTAAGGCCTGTTTTTTTAAGGCTTCCCCAACATTTGTGTCTCCCTAATCAGTATCTGCACTCATTGATTTTGGATGCTTTCCCTAAATCCATGTTTATTTTTGCAAGGTAGTCCAAATTTCTGTCTTCTCATGGCTCCACACTGTGGCAGAAAAGTGCTTTCTTCATTTAAAATGTAGATAATCTTTTAGGTTAGCTTCAAATAATGTAGCATAAAGAATTCAGGGCTGATTTGCRTCTATTAACATATACTCAGTTTATATACTCAGCTTGAGTATATTAACATACACTCAGTATATGTTAATGGAGTCCATTTTTCAAATTTGTGTGCTTGAAATGTGGATATTTATGCCTGGAGAACATGGATGGAAAACACACTTTGCATGGACTTCTCTAAAGAGTAAGAGAGTAGGGTTGACACTGATTTTGGAGAAGTTCTGGTATGGCTTTGAACATGGTCTTTTACCTTCTGCCCTCCTCTAATGATTATAGTCACCCAAGCCTGGAGTAAATAAAACACCTTAATTTGAAAAAAACTGTACAAATAATCCATTATTAAATAACAATGGCAGTTTGAGCCAATATCTAGTGAACCTAGTATTGAAATAACTCTAAATCTTTTGAGTGTATTTAGAACTTCTGCATCATTCACCAAGGCAGCACCTACAAATGAAAATCTGACTGTACAAATGACAAGCAGGTGCATGGATTTTACAGATATGGAACATTATTATCATCTAGTCCAACTTCTTACTCAAGATAGGCCATAAAACCAGCAAAACAGACAAGATACACTTGAAAATTACAGGTTAAAAACATCCACATGATTGTTTTCCAACTCTCCAAAGTGATGAAATTCCCAATAGAAAAGGAAATGAGGAATGGCAACATTATTGTACGACTTCACTTGCACACTGGAGGCAGCAGAAAAGAAGTGGAAGAGAAAGAAAAAAGGGGCTTATGGAGGGTTCATGCTGCCATTGAAGGAAACTAGCAGGGAAAATGATAAGAAGGGATCAGATGTGTACTAACTGAAAATACTTGGTTACCAGTAATGGATACATTCATGTTTGTACAGGTATTCCTGGCATTTTCAAAGTCTGGCAAATAACTCCAAGCAGTGTAGATTCAGTTGGGAATACTGCTTCGCTGCTGAAATGAGATTAATTCATCATAGTAAAGCCCCTTTGGTCAGATCCTGAGCCTTATGCAAGTTTTGCATAAATAGCAAATGAGTGAAAACTAAGTAAAGAATTTGGTGCTTAGTTCAACAGCTGTATGACTGAATACATTGAAAACCAAAACCTATTTGGAAGTGTGAACTGAACGAAGGAGATCCCATTAAAGCTATTAAGATAACCATAACCATCTCTATAATAACAGTTTACAAGAGCCAGCGATTGAAAAAAAAACAGCTGGTTGTTCAATAAGGCTGAAGCTCCCCAACTGCTCAACTTTAGCTCAAGAAAGGTAATAGTGTGTCATTTGTCACTGATCCTCACCACATCCAACACAGAAACAGCTGTTAGATTTCATTCTTTCCTTATAGATGCCAATATTTCACGCCCCAAGAGGAGGGCAGAAATGCACTCTTACAGGGCATGATTTCTAGTGTCGTACACATTCAATTAAACGTGGAATTTGTCTTTCAGCTAAGAGAAGCTGTTCAGCCTATTCAGCCACCTTTAGACTTCCTACACTTTCCTCTGTTTCATCTTCTTCTGAAATAGCAAACACAAGTGCAAACCTCCTAATAAAGTAGCCCGTTTCCCTTTGTCAGAGGGTACATATCACTTTCACTCATCTTGTTCTCATTTCTGGTTTTACCGTTGTGTTGCCCAAGAGCAAAATTAGAACAGTAGTAGTCAGTGTTTAAGCTTGAGAAACTTCATAAYCTCACATTTTTATGGCTGGGCTTACTATTAGCATATAGACAGAAGGCACTTTCATACAAGAAGCAGAATCTTGGTTATACTGAAGTCTAAAGAAAATTTGCTGTTGACTTCAGTACAGAATATTAACTGGAGACTGTGACAATGCATATGCTTGTAGAGTGAATAGCATGATTTACATACTTCTTTTAATCCTTTGTGTGTAAAAATACGATGAGTGGAAATGAGAAAGTAAATGGTGATTCATATTCTGTATTAAACTCTCTTCCTCCTTCATGGAAGTTAACAACATTATTGGCTGCTGCATAGGTATTCTATTTTGGAAATACCTCAACAACTATCTGAACTCACTGTAGCCTTTCTTTTCTTTTTTTTGAAAGGGCAGGGAGAGACCTTATTTGTAGTTCTATTTTTCAAAATAGTGTATTTCCAAATGTATTTCTTTACATAAAGAAAGAAACTGTGAGGATGCTTGTCTGTTCTAAAGAAATTAACTTTTTAATAAGCTCTGGACTGCTAGGTTTAGGGTTTTTTAATGTTTAAGTGCCAATACAGCATGGAAGCCTTTGTCTCAGTGAGCTTTCCAGACCAAGTTTTCAAAACTGAGGAGCTGAAAAACTACTGATAAAAGCTAGAATTTTTAATGTCTATCCAGGTTTAAACTAACCTCAGTGTTTAGAAACACCACCGCTGCGCTACATAACATTACATTTTAAATACTAAGTGCTGAAGAAAGAAAGAAGTTTTAAAGTGCTTATATAGGAAACACAAAAGGTCCCTAGGAGATATTTAAAACAAAAATTTTTCAATTCACCCCCCCTTATTTATTGTTGAGTATTAAAATGAGATCAACCACTGCAGAGTCAGATAGAACAAAATTATTGGGAAACTGTGCTATTAAAAGCTTTAAAGTTCTGTACTGAAGTTATTTAAAGAAGAAGGGACTGCTTCTTAACTATTTCGTGCATGGTGGTCAAATCTGTAGTCTCTTCTATGTTTTCCTCAGGACTCACATTTTTATGGAATTAAGTTCTGGTCAGGGTGAAGATCATGCCTCCATTCAAATTACAATGATTTTGCTACCAACATGAAAGGAGATGAGAAGAGAGGCTACATTTAATCTTTCCTCAACTAATTTCTACATCATGGCAGATGATTGAAGGGAAAAAAAAAAGCAGCAAGGTGATCCATATTTAGACTGCAAATCTGTACTTTCCCTCCCCCTTTAGGTGCTCTTTTGTTGGATTATATAGCACCTCTTTGATTGTGCTGGTCACTGACAGGTTAACACTTTCCCTCGTAGGCTTGGTCCCGTGATGTGTGTAGCAGTGGACAGTGGAATAAACCCATACGCTCAGTGAAAGCAGCCAAAGGTTAGTAGTGCAAGGAAATTATTTCTTTCTAGTAATTTCAAGCAGTTCTACAGCCTCTGCCATAACTCCGTGTTCCAGAAAGACTGAAATTTTGCATAAAACAGGCTGTGGAAGAAGGGAGTAACCAGCAGCCAAAAGACAAGAGAGCAATTAGACAAAACTCACTGTCACTTCTGTGTATTTTTGGCAGCGTTCCAATAATCGAACAAAAGCAGTAAATAACATAGCTGGGTTCTCAATTGCTATGGGCTTTCTGAAGCATTTTATACCCATACTGCTGGGAAAGAATCAGATACACAAGATGAAAGATATTTGAGGGACAGGCCCGTACTTTGAAGGGAAGATTTTGGTCTACAGGCATATTTTATGTTCAAATTGTGTGAGTTTAACTTTGCTTAAAATGAATTTCAAAAATAAACTTTTTCCCTTTTGGAGAGAAGTGGAGTCTTTTTCGGTATTCAAAGGATTCCCTTCCCCTTCTCCCTTTTTAATGAGTCAAGTCTTTGTACCCAAAAAGTCTTCAAGACCTAACTGTTCCTTATTTTGCCCAGGAAGTTAGGGTGACAAGGAAACATAGCAGAATGCATACTCCCTAACAATCCTCTCTGATGGAACATATACACTTATACATATTACATATATACACATACACACACACAAACATAGTGTATATATATAGTGTATGTATATATGTACACTATTTCCAATCAGTGAACTAGGGATGCAAGTCACATCCCAGYATAATTATAAGATACTTGTCCCAGTTGTAAGCAATTTTTTTTAGCCTTTTCCACTATCACAGGTGTTTTTTGAGTCACCAGTTTAGAGATCCTACAATTTTTGCATCAATTACTACTCCTTCTTTGTGCATTGATTTGTCTAAATTTTCCATCTTAAAGTTTTGTCACCGAGCCTTTGGCTTCATGCAGTATCTCACAGATAATTCCAAAGTCTACCCCGTTAGAAGAAAGTAATCTGTTTGCAAGCAGGTTTTTAAGATGCCTTCTCTTGTCCACAGCCTAACTAAGTCACAGACATATACTTTTATCTATCTTTAGAAGCAGCTTTCTCCAGCACGAAGCTTCCTGAAAAAGCAACAGGAGTGTCTTTAGTACTCCAACCATCTTCATGCTCTCCACCCAGCATTTCCAAGAACGGTGTTATAAATAGCATCAACATGTCACAGGTGACAGAGGGAAAATATGTCTAGTTTTCCAACCTAACCTCTGCCTGGTTGGATAGATGCATGTGCACAAATACACAGACACACATTCAGATAAGTGCGTCCCTCAGGAGGACTACAAAGATGTCGTGAGTTACGCAGGGAGAAAATTAGAAGGGCCAAAGCCCAGCTAGAACTTAATCTGGCTACTGCTGTAAAAGACAACAAAAAATGTTTCTATAAATACATTAGCAACAAAAGGAGGGCTAAGGAGAATCTCCATCCTTTATTGGATGCGGAGGGAAACATAGTGACAAAGGATGAGGAAAAGGCTGAGGTACTTAATGCCTTCTTTGCCTCAGCCTTTAATAGTAAGACCAGTTGTTCTCTGGGWACCCAGCCCYCYGAGCTGGAAGACAGGGACGGGGAGCAGAATGAAGCCCCTATAATCCAGGGGGAAAAGGTTAGTGACCTGCTACACCACTTAGACACACACAAGTCTATGGGTCCGGATGGGATCCACCCAAGGGTACTGAAGGAGCTGGCAAAAGTGCTCACCAAGCCACTTTCCTTCCTTTATCAGCAGTTCTGGCTAACCGGGGAGGTCCCAGTTGACTGGAGGTTAGCAAATGTGACGCCCATCCACAAGAAGGGCCGGAAGGAGGATCCCAGGAACTACAGGCCTGTCAGTCTGACCTCCGTGCTGGGGAAGGTTACAGAGCAGATCATCTTGAGTGCCATCATGTGGCACGTACAGGACAACCAGGTGATCAGGCCCAGCCAGCATGGGTTGTGAAAGGCAGGTCCTGCTTGTCTAACCTGATGTCCTTCTATGACAGGGCTCAGTACTGGGGCCAGTTCTGTTTAATATCTTTATCAATGATCTGGATGAGGGGATTGAGTGCACCCTCAGTAAGTCTGCAGATGACACCAAGATGGGTGGGAGTGTTGATCTGCTTGAAGGTAGAAAGGCTCTACAGAGGGGTCTGGACAGGCTGGATCAATGGTCCGAGGCCAACTGCATGAGGTTCAACAAGGCTAAGTGCTGGGTTCTGCACTTGGGTCACAACAACCCCAACACTACAGGCTTGAGGAAGAGTGGCTGGAAAGCTACCCAGCAGAAAAGGACCTGGGGGTGTTGGTCGACAGCTGGCTGAATATGAGCAGGTGGCAGGTGGCCAAGAAGGCCAATAGCATCCTGGCTTGTATCAGAAATAGTGTGGCCAGCAGGACTAGGGAAGTGAYYRTCCCCYTGTRCTCRGCACTGGTGAGGTCGCACCTCGAATACTGTGTTCGGTTTTGGGTCCCTCACTACAAGAAAGACATTGAGGTGCTGGAGCGTGTCCAAAGAAGGGCAACGAAGCTGGTGAAGGGTCTAGAGCACAAGTTTTATGAGGAGCSGCTGAGGGAACTGGGACTGTTTRGTCTGGAGAAGAGGAGGCTGAGGGGAGACTTTATCGCTCTCTACAACTACCTGAAAGGAGGTTGTAGCAAGGTGGGGGTCGGTCTCTTCTCCCAGGTAACAAGCAATAGGACAAGAGGAAACAGCCTCAGGTTGCACCAGGGGAGGTTTAGTTTGAATATTAGGAAACATTTCTTCACCAGAAGGGTTGTCAAGCATTGGAACAGGCTGCCCAGGGAAGTGGTTGAGTCACCATCTCTGGAGGTATTTAAAAGAGGTGTAGACRTGGCRCTTAGGGACATGGTTTAGTGGTAGACTTGGCAGTGTTATGTTTATGGTTGGACTCGATGATCTTAAAGGTCTAAATGATTATATGATTCTATGGTTCTATGATTCTAGAGAGCCAAGACAAAAGGTAGCAGCCTTGTTTAGGATGAACCAAAATTCATAACCAATATTTTAGATGAACCCCAAATTGAGGAAAAGCTCACTGTATGATCAGTAGAACATAAAATTTTGCCAGAAGAAAACTATTAATCTGCCTTGTCACACTGTACCACTAGAAAGGCTCGGAACATTCTTAGGTGTCAATTACTCTGAAGACCCTGGGGGGTTGTTGACATTAATTCTATATTTAGTTTTATAGTGGAGAATTTGCTCACCTATTTAGAAACAAAAAAACCCTAGATTAAGTCTATAAAACTGAATGTAATTTGTAGAGTCGTCAAAGTCTTTCCTCCCCCAAATCTGCCAGGTAAATATCTCTGGGATTAAAACAAAGAAAATAAATTAATCTCCGCCTTCTTATTACAATACAAAGTGAGAGAAGCCAGGAAACACGGCACAAAACCTGATGGTACACAGTGTCCTTAGATCACTTGGCCATTGTTTTCTCTCACAGCAGCACATGTTAATGATACAAAGAAATTTAACATTTTTTGGCTTTGGCTTTTCATGTCACAACCATAATAAATGTGCACATTATTGTTTGTATTGCCATATCCTTTAGATGCACCGCCAACTTCTAGAGCCTGTGCATGCACAGCCAAGGACAGGATTTTGCCCACAAATAGCCTGGCTGAATTAAGTTAAGCAGAAACATTGCCATACAGATTCAGCTGCAAAGTAGTGTGTCATGGTACAGCGTGTTTATGTTGCAAAGGTATTGTATGGGTTAAACTTGATTTAAACCACCAATTCTACCACAGGAAGACCAAAGCTTCTTTGCTCTTCACTAACCAATTTAATTCTGCTTTAAAAGGCCTTTGTCTTATATGGGCCTTATTTGCATTTAGTTAAAAAAACCCAACAACTTCCAAAACAATAAAATAGACAGCAAAATGTTAAACCCAGAAGAACAGGAAAAAATAAAGAGATTTGKTTTTTTGTTTGTTTTAAGGAATTTGGGCAACACGGAAAAAATCAAATATGATGAAGAATGAAGAAATGAGTTTTAATGTGGACAGTACCCGAGCCTCTCCCTTCTCCTGCTGCCTGCAGCCGCTGAGCCCTGTTACAAAGCCACACAGAACAACTCCATTCGGTGAAGAATTCAGACCACACCTCTCACATTTCCGCTATGGCCTTCCTCCTCTTGGAGACATGGAAACATTCCAGGGGTCCTTGGAAGGAGGGTCTCGGAAACGCAAGAGCATGCCAACAAAAATGCCTCCTTCTATCGCCCTCGAGGATTCCTCATCACCACCAGACAGACCTGAAGATCACAATGACATAGGCTCTTCTAGTCTCCCCTTGGTGTTCCAACAGCCAGCACAGCCCAAGTACAGTTCCCAGATGATAGACCTCTGCAACTTTGGTTTTCAGTTCTACAGAACTCTGGAGCACTTTGGAGCCAAGACCATTAAGCAAGAACCAGTGAAGCCTAACATGGCATGGCCCAACAGCGCAGCATTCATGCAGGCTCCTTACCCTTATTATCCTAAAGCCCACCCTGGCTTAATGTTTCCTTTTATTGTGCCACCAAAMTTTCATTTCAGGAACCCCTTTCAAATGAAAAGACCTCCAGAGCCACCCTTCAGGAGGGCTGAAGTAAGAGAAAGTGGTGAAAATAAACAGAAAGTGGAAAGAGTAGATGTCAACCTTCAGATAGATGACAGTTACTATGTTGATGTGGGGGGTGAACAGAAACGCTGGCAATGTCCCATGTGTGAGAAGTCCTATACATCGAAGTACAATTTGGTCACCCATATCTTGGGGCACAGCGGCATTAAGCCACATGCTTGCACTCGATGTGGCAAGCTTTTCAAGCAGCTGAGCCACTTGCACACGCATATGTTGACACACCAGGGCACTCGGCCACATAAGTGCCAGGTGTGCCACAAGGCTTTCACTCAAACGAGTCACCTTAAGAGACACATGATGCAACACAGTGACATCAAGCCTTACAACTGCAGGATCTGTGGCAGAGGTTTTGCCTACCCCAGTGAGCTGAAAGCACACGAGTCTAAGCACGAGAGTGGCCGAGAGAACATTTGTGTGGAGTGTGGTCTGGACTTCCCAACCCTGGCCCAGCTGAAGAGACACTTAACAACCCACCGTGGCCCTATACAGTACAATTGCACTGAATGTGATAAGACCTTCCAGTACCCGAGTCAGCTGCAAAACCACATGATGAAGCACAAAGACATCCGCCCGTACATCTGCACTGAGTGTGGCATGGAGTTTGTGCAGCCCCACCATCTCAAACAACACTCCCTAACTCACAAGGTAAGCCAGCACAGGTTGCGTTCTCACCTTGCATTGGAAGGTAGCACAAGGATTACAGGCTACTAAAGATACACATATGTACTTCCTTGGAAAGAAGGTAATCAGTCTATAGAGCCTCATGCTGGCCCTTTGCCAGCTGGAGAGTTTTATGCAGAGCAAAATCCCCAGCAGCGCTGGCAATAGTAGAAGCTAGATGTCTCTGTCAGTCTTAAGAAGGTACACACAAAACCCACTTTGTTATAAACAGGAGTTCAATTAAACCACCTGTATTACTTCCCAAAACTGTATTCACATCTCTCCATTTCTGGGTTTTATCTTCAGAATGACCTTCTGTAACATAACATGATTTTGTAGAGCTGTATAACCCCCCCGAAATTTTAACAGAAATTTTCTACTGAAAACCAGTTCTATTGCTTTGCTCCCTTAATTGAGAAGTAGGTGGATTTGCAGTAGGCTGTGTGTATGCAGCAAAAGAAAGTATATTATTACTCAACCGATTTTGAAGAATCATTATAATGAGACATTTAGGGAAAAAAACCAACCTAAGAAAAATTCCCCTTTGTGCGTAAGTTATCCAGAATGCCAGTTAATAAAAGTGGACAAGCAGGACGATAATGCCYGCCAATTCATATCAAGTGGCAGTTTTGCCACTCCTGACAGCAATGACAGCAGAGTTAGTTTAGGCTAGGAGCAGGCTTTGGAACACATCTAGAAAGGTCGCTTTCAAAAATAGGAAAAATGTAACTGTTCCATTCAAGAATGTCTGAAATTGGCTTATCCACGTTTACAAAAATGTTGTTAAGACAAGTCAAAACCCCACACATTTTATAAAAATTTGCTTCCAGCTTCACATATTTCTCCTTTAACACTTGAATTGTGGCTTTTATATGAAAAACATTAAAAATACAGAAAGCTACAGCATTTCAGTCTTATAGACATATTTTCTTTTAAAAACCAACAACCTCTACTTCCACATTTGCTTTTTCTTCCCTACTACATGATCATAATTTCTGCTCTTTTTGGAGATTCCCTGGTCTTTGGATTTACCATGCAAAATTCTACTAATTTAAGACTTGGTAGTTTTTTGTCACAGGAAATGCAATGCCCCTGAGCCTTCAGAGAGCTTCTGCTTCTTTGTCCACAGCTGCAGGTGGATTCAGCTGTGAACATAATTAACAGTACTTAGCTGCCCAAATGCAGCCTCACATCAGTTAAGCAGACACTTAAAGCCGCTGTCGGTGTTCACAGTTTTAGCTTTGCAATTAACTGTGAAAACCACTGACTGGCACAAAAGCAGAGATCGTTTCAGGTAGTCCTTGTAATGGGGGCCTGCAGGAGGAGTAATTGCTCTCGGCACTTTGCTAGTAAATCCTCATTACCTTCAGCAAGTTATACTCAAACTGTGTTTATTGGTAAATTCATTGATTTTCATAGCATCTAAATGACTTTTTGAGGAGCTGGCAGTTAGACCACATGGGTGTGAGCAAGAATATTGAATTATACATTAGTAAATTGACTGGATGGCATAAGAGGTGCTAGAAATGCTCTGTAAACACCAGGTAAAACAAGATCACTCCATTAGGGTTAGTGTAAGTCCCACTAAGAGCGACCAGTTTTTTCTCTTCATCAAATGTAACATGTATATCCTTATTTAGTGACATTGCTTGATTACTTCTCGGTTACTTCAGATTATTTTCTATAATTTTCTTCAAAACAGGGTTATGCCTTTTTTAGAAGCCAATGATGTTCAATTATCAAAGGCAAGCACTACTTCAGTCTCTTAACTGGTTAGCTTTTATTCTTGGTCAGTAAGTGTACACATTTGACCAATACTTTACATAAGCAGCAGAGCAGGACAGAGAAGCTCTGCTACTGACTATATCTCATTGATTTGTAAACTTACTGATGGAAACAAACTCCATTATTTCCTTAAGCTTACATTTTTTTTCCCTTCTCTGCTTCTCCAGTTCTTGTAAGAATCTTTGCCAGGAAAAAAATACTTAAGTATCTATTACTTAAGCTAATGGTGTTAAAAGTGAAATAATTTATTACCTGCTTTGCTAATGCAGAATGAATAATTCATATGTTGCTGCACTGAAGATGAAATGATCTAGAAAATTTTCCACCTACAGGATTTTCTGATTTTTTTCTTTTCTTACAGGGTGTGAAAGAGCACAAATGTGGAATTTGTGGCCGGGAATTTACTCTGCTGGCCAACATGAAGCGACATGTCCTGATCCACACCAATATCAGAGCCTATCAATGCCATTTGTGTTTCAAGAGCTTTGTGCAAAAGCAGACTCTCAAGGCCCATATGATTGTTCACTCTGATGTCAAACCCTTTAAATGCAAGGTAAGTGCATTTGGTGGCAGAGGCATTAACCTACTGGAAATTTCTGTGATAMTATCATCTTGCAATATGGTAGAATTAAAAAAACAAGACTTGCTAAGACATACTGTAGTTGCATTTAGATTATCATAAAGCAGCCTGGTTTTCTTTCTTTATCCAGGTTCTGCTTACGTAGCACAAAATAATGGAGGTAAATATCTGTGGTTTACTCCCTTTCCCTTCAATATCAGTAACTTTCATCCTCCAGTATTTTTTTCTGCTTTGTGAGCATTTAAATGCCATGGCAGTTTGAGGACAATAAACATACCTGACATTTGCTTCGTACAGCCATCCGAACAGAAGTCTAAGTGCTTAATAGCTGGAAACACTGACTAAAAACATAGATCAAGTCATGCACCCTGCAGAGGACCATGGAAAAGCAGCAGCCACAACTTCACACAGTGATGCTATGTGACAGTTCAGGGAAGGACTCAAAGAAAGCCACAGCAAAATACAACTGCAGAAGGGATTTGAATGGGCCAAGTGTAATTACCAGACTGACTTTCAGGGCAGGACATCAGTATCCTAACAAAACAGCCTCTGACACCATCTGGCCTTTTTAGGATCCTGTGCAAATTCCAGTTTGCTGCCTCCCTCCAGCACATTGGAGGCTGACAATCCCTTTCCATCCTCTCTTCTCGTCCCTCCCCATGAACCTTTGAGGCTTTGGCTTTCTTAACTGTGCTCATCTCTAATATCTTCCTTATGAATTATTCGTGTTTATATTCTTACTCAGTATTGGACACTACATCTGTTCCTTTTGCTGGCTATCTGGTTCATTACTGTAGTCATACCTTGTGAAATCARAGGTTGTAAGTTTTACTGCCACTTTGATCTGCTCTAAGAGTGCTATAAATACAGAGTGGAGCATATTACCCAGTTTATGCCTAAGTAACTGAAKATTGATCTGGAAGCAATTTCTAGAACTCTTTCATCCAACATCTTTATGGAATTAAATATTTTCTTAAAAGGAACATTTTGTCGAGAAGCAGAGCTGGATAAAAAATTTTAAATGGAATTATTTTCTCTCGAAAAATGTAGAACTTCAAAATGTCATAGGAAAATATGGCACTCAGTGATAATTTTAATAGGAAAGTGTGAAAATGAATCTTTTTGACTTCCTCATTTTGCTTGATAACTTTGCTGTTATTTTTTCAAAGTGAAATGCTTCAAAGTCTTTCAACTTTAGCGTTTTGTTTAATTTTAATTTATGTCCTATTAAAATGTTATTTTGTATACTAGAACTTATGTTATTCTATATTGATAAAATAATTTCTGTTACTGAAATGCTTGGGTAGTTCCATGTCAAGTCTGCTGGAGACTTTAATTCTTTGAGAACACCTGCAAACCTGTCTTTTTGTTCCCATTTGGTCAAAGTCCTCCTCTGACCCCTCAAATTTCAGAAAAGAAATTCAATTGCTTGATCAGCTGTTCTGGATGCAGGATGTGGACCCACACTATTTTTTAGGTATGTGCAGATCAGCTGGAAGTTTGTGTTCAGGTTAGGGTTTGATGATGACAGACTATTAAAACTTAGAGATGGCAATAGTTTGAACTGGGAACTGGAGTACCACTGGTATGTTTTCCAGCCAGTAACAAAAGCTCTACAGGAACACCTGTTTTTCTTATTTTTTTACTTCTCTGTCCCCACCCAATGTTCCTAGGAGGAAAGAAACAAGTAAGCACAGTGAACCCATTTCTCCTGTGGCTGAAGGGGTATGAATCAACATCAGTGCCCCTGAACGGAGCAGAGATTGTAACAATAAGCGAAGGGAGAATCAGGAATTGCTCTTTGGCGTTAAGAACATCCCTTGCCTCTCTGGCAGAGCCCTTGAAAGACTCAAGCAAGTATTTCTGGCTGGTATTCAGAGGGTTAAGGCAATGACCAGATAGCAGCCTTTTGGCACCAAGCTCCTCCTCAGCAGAAGGAAGGATATAGCTGTATGAACAGCCTGCTTAACAATGGCTCACATGTCCCCAGGGAACCGCCTGCAAATAGATTTCATCTTGCTTTCTCTTGTACTTTTCAAAGCTTCCTGTTTTCTCACGGTCCTTTTGGACAGTTTACAGTCTTTCTCCCTCTCCCTCTCTCTTTGAGGAAAGGAACACCCTTCTTATGAAGAAGAAAAAAAAAGAAGAAGAAGAATGCAAGGGAAAGAGAGCACAGCAGTAGCCTTTCTACTTCACCACATGCAGTGGTTTTCTTTACCTTTTTCTCACAGCAAAAGAAAACATGAGGCTTTCCTATGTGTCTAATCACAACTAGACACAGACTATCTGAAGTGAGGGAGTAGCAAATAGTTGTCCCTTCTGTTTCCTCATCCAGCTGCAGCCTGGATCTGTGTTTGATTTTTCTCTGAAGAGTGAACTTCTCTGGAGTGTTTAAAGGCCTGAGCCCATGCTGCCTTGTTTACTTCTGTTTACAAAAAACACACTGAAAAGTTCTGAAGGAGTTGCACCAACTGGTGCAATAGTGCTAATTCTGATTTGTAGAGGAAGCTTCTATGAAATTTACAGTTGCTTTTAGTGCTGAAGTCAGCAATGTTTCAGATCTCCAATAAAGAATGCAATGACGTTTTCTCCAGCCCAGCCAAATACACTTTGCAGCACATGTTTTGAACTCCATTTTTTTCCTATCTAAAATCATGGATTTAGATCAGGAGTCAAAACCAAAGAAAATGTGAGGGATAAGTACTTTGGGAAGAAACAAAACAGACTGACAGATCTAGAAGGGTGATACTTCATGTGGTGGCTTAGGAAGCCAAATCTAGTCTTGAACTAATTTAGCTTTTCTAGCAAACTGTACTGAAGTCCATTTCACCAGCCAGTGCAATGAAGTGTGTTCAGCAGACTTGCAGCTGAGGTCTTTCGCTTCAGTGCTTGAGTTTTATTTTCTCTAAAGTAGACAGCCTAACAAAAGGTCCACAAGTAAACCATGTTGTTCCTGCTATCCCAAGATCTCTTGCACGAGCTTTGCATCTCCCTGAGTGCTAAGGTGCTCTGTGGCGAGTTCTGCTGGAGCTCCCTCCCATGAAACTGGCTTAGGGTCATCTTTCACACTCTGCTCATCAGTGCTCACAGCACTGCCCTGTCACAGAGAAACAAAATCTTGTACACCTTCCTAGTTTGGTCTGCAGACTTAGGCTGTTCTTTAAGCACTACCTGTGAACCCCAGCTAGCTCTGAGTTGCTGTCTTCCAGCACATGCGCCTAAAACATGCTCCCTTCACCCTCTGGATCATGGACATTCATCTGAAAGTCGTCTTGTGCCTTTTGAAAAGGGTAGGTTACTCAGAGACCATTCCACACAGAGCCATCGTTCCGAAAAGCAGCTTTCATTTTATCTGCATTTCTTTCATTTTCCTGCCACACCTCTCCACTCTAGTACCGTTTCCTCATGTCCCCAGAGAAGATTTCAGGACAAGAACACATTACACATCCCTAAGACTGTGCATGACTTTGGGAAATAGAAAACCTACCCCCTTTATTCAGAGACACAAAACTTTTATGCTGTAAGGAACTATTCTTTACGAAGTCCCCTGTCTTTTCATTATGAAGAAAGAGAAATGAATGTTTCCTTGACAGAAAAAGAAAAAAAAATTATCCTACTAGACCCATTTTAATATTCAATACCTTATAAAGATACAGATTTGCATGAAGTACTCTAGCTATTCACCTGTTCAACCTGATTTTCCTTGATTACCCACTTTAGATAGAGAAGTGAAGAACTGGCTATCAGAAAGCAAAAGCTGGTGAGAACACAGGTCAGCCACAATTCAAGCAGGTAACCAGAAACCTTCTGCTAAGAGGTATTAGAGAGGTATTATTATTGGCATTCTTGTAGCCAGAGAAATATTGACATGTCATAGGTCGTTCCAGCAGCTGTCAAGATGTAATCAGCTGCTCTTCTTCCTTGCAAATTTTCTGTGCTCATCAGTGCTTCTTCTCCTCTTTGTTTCCTCCCAGCACTTTCAGAGTGGTTTTTTGGTGCATTCATTTCCCTGAATATAAGTAATCCAGCATATTAGCTTTCTCTGAATGGAAAGAAGAGACAATCCTCTTTCCTAAGTGGATGGATAACCCTTGGAATCAGATATCTTACTTTTACAAATTAATAACTCATTTTCAGTAGCTATTCTTTTTTTTTTCCCCACTGTCTTGGCGAACAATTTGCTGATAAATTTATTTGCTAGAACATTCATTTTAGCAAAATCACAGAGAGCAAATCACGGAAGAGAACTTATGCAGCTGAAGCAAATATTTTTTAAAAGCAGGTGAATATTTCCAGACTCTTTCTTTTTGCAACATTGACTCAGCTCTAGTTTTTATTTAAAAACAATACCCCTGCAAATTTTTATGTTAATGAACTGCTTCCATTTACCCTGAAGAGATGGTTTAAAATGCAAAGGATACAGTACTATTTCACCAAGGATCATTCCACTATCTACATTTCATCCAGATATTCCAGGTGATTGCTTTGTGAATTTGAATCAAGAAGTACTGTAGCAGACCTTCTGTACTACCAAAATAAATTAAATCAGAAGTCATATTAGACCAAAAATTTGGTGGAATCTCAGTAATTGCTTTTTAGTAATTTTCTCCCAGATGAGTATACTGCTTGATGGAAATTTCAATTACTCAGTAATGGTGATTCTGGCTCATATAGTAATAAAGTTTGTAAAAATAAATAAAATCTGATGGTAAAAGTATTTATCTAAAACCATTCCCAAAGAAGGAGCTGAAGTAGAAAGCAAACACAGAAGTTTGCAGAGGATGGAAATAGCCATTTGAATGTGAATAAAATTATAAATCCTGATAAGGAAAGACCAGAAGACAAGTAAGACTAGAAGCTTGTAATAGTGATGTCAAACTCTCATGTCCTGAGAATACATTTGATTTATAAGGGACCAGACTACAAAAGGATCCATCTAGATAAACAACAACAATGAAAAAAAAAAACCTTATTGTTTCATCAAAGGGAAACTTGCACGATCAATAGCTTGAGCTGGCAGGCACATGCTTCAGGGAAAGCTGAGTCATTCTTGCAGCCCCATGACTGTTTAAATTCCAGCTTACTCACCAGAGACACCAAAACACAGAAGTTGGTAAACAAAAGATAAGAGGATCAGAGAAAAATGGGGGAGCAAGAAACAAAGAAAAAAAGGAATTGCTTTTTCTAGCTTTAAGCAAAATGTGCAGCCATTTCATTTCCACTTAAGGAGAAGTAATATTCTGCTTGACTGTTTCACAGAAACCCTTCATTGGTTTTATTTTGTATCTCCGTCTCTGCCTGGCATTGTTCTTGATTAAAGGCTAGATTTATAAACTATAAATGAAATGGTTCACCAGGGCAGAAAGTTATACTTTGAGTTTCATTCAAGTTAAGAGCCTTCCCCTCCTTAAAACAACATTCCCTGCTTTTGGGGATCCTTAACTGTGTCCCCTAGTCACCAAATTTAAAAAATGGCAGCAGTGCAGAAGGGCCTAGATAGATCAGACTCAACCACATATTCTTGTCTGTAGGATTTTTGCCTGTATCTTTGAAAAACAAATTGCAACCAGAAGCTGCCAGGGCTCAAGTTGAGAAGAGTAGGTCCTATTTCCTTTTAAAATGATCTCCTTGGAAGTACTCCATCAAACTAATAATTTTCATTTTTACTGTTTTTACAGCTGTGTGGAAAGGAATTTAACAGAATGCACAATTTAATGGGACACATGCACTTGCACTCTGACAGTAAGCCTTTCAAGTGCCTCTACTGTCCCAGCAAATTCACCTTGAAGGGGAACCTAACCAGGCACATAAAAGTCAAACATGGGGTCATGGAAAGAGGATTTCATTCTCAAGGTAATGTTTTTCAGCAAGGTTATTCTCTGAGAGATTTGAAGATGCATATCAGTACACCCGAATGGGCTTTGTACCACAGATCCATGATCTTGCACCATAGATCCAATGCTATTGGAAGAGATTGAATCCCATAAGCCTGGGAGGTTGTTCTTAACTATGTCTTACTCCAGTGCTACAGATCAGAGATCCCCAAGTTAGTGACCCTTGTCTCAGAGACCTTTCAGACTAGATATCTGATGACATAGAGGTACAGACGGAGATGGAGGAGTAGATGGAGACAAAATGAGACAGTATTCACGAGCACGAAGGAAATAATTGTAGCGCGCCAAGTTGCAGTTGTCAGGTGTTAGGGAGAATGCAGTCAGTAGTGTGAGAGCAGAGGATTTATCAAGCCATACCAAACGTTATTGTACTTAAACCCGGGGCTTCCCATCCATCACTGTGAGAAGGTGCAATATCCACAGCACCACAGAGCTTCTCCCAGCATGGGGGTACCCCAAGACACAAATGGGAGCGAGCTGGTAGAGACTCAGCCTTAGTGAGGCTGTGGCATGTGTAGTTGGCCAGGGGAATGATTGGATGACATGATCTTCCTGACTGAAGGTGTAGTTCCATTATTTTTGAATAAATGTTAGAGTTTCAAGAGGCTTGATTCCCAGAGACACAGCCTAGCAGCCATGGACAAGCAGACATTTTTTGCCAGACACATCTGGTTAGGAGTTTATAGTTTTTCTCTCACATTTGAAGTACATCATAAATCATAAATTCATTCAAAACTGACAGAAGCAAAAAATGTAGACTATTTCATGGGTCTTGCTCCCTGCTTATTGGATTCCAGTCTGGAATGGGAATGGAAGACTGAATGGCTCTACGTCCAGGAGCCTTGGTTACTCTGTACCATATTGACATAGCTGATGTTAGGCAAAGGCCRTAGGCTCAGGACCCAGTTTACAAAGAAGCATGTGAACAGAAGGAGACAATCCTCCCCCATCTCGAAGTATATGGATTTTTGACTACCCAGGGTATCCTGCAAAGCATTTCCTATCTCCCACCTACCACATACACTTCCTAAAGTCAGCCTTATGTGTGCACACATGCCAATGCTATCTAAAGAAGTGGGGGAATTATGGAGGATTGTTTTGAGAGTTTGGGTATCCAAGATACTTTCTTTGTTAAGACTTTCTGGATAAATAATTCTTTCATGGGTAAGATTTCTTGGTGTTCCTCAAATTCAAGCTTTAGGGCAGCCCAGCACATGTGTAAAACACATACTCTAATGACATTTGGCATAAAATTTACAAAGATCCTAACAGGTAATGAAATAAATAGCTCTTTTTTTCCTATAAATCTCCTACAGCACCATGCTAGTTACACAATTGCTTGTAATTGAAGACAGCCTAAGAGCTTTTCAGTGTACAGAGATTCTTCAGCCCTTGAGGCTTATCAGACACAAGGCAACTTGTAAGGGCTGCCACCTGCTCATTAACCATTTTAACAAATACAACCTGTTGCAAAGTAGCAGTTGTATCTAGTGAGGCTGCATAGGTCCTACAGAAACTGGATTCAATTACTGAGGGAAAAAACCAAATCAAACCAAACCAAACCAAAGCAAGTAAAATAGTGGCTTTTGTGGATATTTACTATTGGGTGAAATCCTCACCYTAGTACCATCACTATTCTTTTAATTAAGATGGACTATGCCTGYGGTGTCTGCATCTTCTTCCATGCATCCCGACGCTCAGAGCATGTTTGAGTCCACAGATGCCTCCTGGGTAACATCTGGATTTCCAGCAAGAGAGGAGACACTGTGACAAATATTAAGACAAACCAGATCCAGGACTACGCTCAGACTTACACTGCACCGCTCAAAATCATCATTTGTTTATAAAGATTTCCTCAARCTGAAGCACTATCTAGTGCATAGAGCTTTTCAGTGGCATGAGTGGCTTCTCAGTG
Source organism: Phoebastria nigripes (assembly GCA_035582835.1). Classification (NCBI taxonomy): domain Eukaryota; kingdom Metazoa; phylum Chordata; class Aves; order Procellariiformes; family Diomedeidae; genus Phoebastria; species Phoebastria nigripes. The sequence continues at coordinate 2,028,379 of JAYKAV010000222.1, read as the reverse complement.
GAGGAAAGAGGAAAAATTAAGGAGAGTGGAGGTCATAGAATGCTGAGACTTGATTGCCTTTTCATTTTTAAGGTAGTAACTTTGAACCAGAGTGTCCATAGAACAAACACATTAACATGTTTTTAATCTCTTCCACTCCTCTGGAAAAAAAAAGTACGAAACCTGGGACTTTGATTATGGCCTGTGATGCTTTAGATCAAAGATTTCATTTAAAAAAAAATAGGAAGGAGGAAGTGGGTAGGTTCACTGGCAAAAATAGTTTACAAGAGGCCAGGCCACTTCACTTTTATTCCTAGCTCACTCATCAAGTGTCTGGCATGTACAGCACAATGTTTTGTGTGTCCTGACCTGGCTGTGAAGTGTATACAATAGTACTTCTTTTAACAGCACCTCAAAGGAGATGCCATGAGATGTAAACAGTAAAGTACTTGGAGATAGCTGGGTGGAAGACAAAGGTAAAGTATGAAATAGAACACCTCCTCACATTTTGTTTTTTAACCATGTATCACGTAGTAAAATTTCCTATATATAAATTGTTCCTTTTCTCCTCCCCTCAAACCACTACAAGGTTTTGGAAGAGGAAGAATTGCTCTGTCCCAGACAAATGTCTTGAGAAGCTTGGAACAGGAAGAGCCCTTTGATCTTTCCCAGAAAAGCCAAGGGAAGGGAATCTCATTTCATTCGGATGGAGAGAGTGCCAAGGGAAGCTCATGCCAGGAAGAAGAGGAAGACAACTGCTATGAGGCGGAGCGATATAGCCCTGCCAYGTACCACCACAATGACAACACGCTGTACATGGCTCAAGATCTGTCTGGCAAACCTGAGTGCATGATGAAGGACTTCAGAGAGTCCTGCTGCAATGAGAAGGAAGAAGTGCTAAGTGAGGGAGGACTGGAGAAGAAAATAGRGAATTCAGACAAACGGGAGAGCCAGGGAGAGAGAGACCTTGCAAACAACAAAGAACACCTCAGCTTTAGATCCTTTGAAAAGGCCGGACTTGGCCACTCTCTCTCTGATTACTTGTATTTCAAGCACAGGAACAAGAGTTTAAAAGAATTGCTGGAAAGAAAAATGGAAAAACAAACAATGCTCATAGGCATTTAAAWTGGACATTTTAAACAGCTGGAAAATGGGAACCAGATAGCTTTTAACATGAACCATAATTTACCAAAGCCTGGAAGTTTGTAGTAGTCTTTAGAAATAAACAAGCCAAATATTAATAAAAATAATTTAAGGTAAAACATGTACATTAAAAGAATAAAGCAGTCCAAGGTCACCAAGAAATGCAATAGATATTGAACAATAACATTTTTATACTTATGCATTTGATGTATAAGCAGACAATGGGGTGGGTACAGAAGTTTATTTTCCTTTATCTGGAGTGGTAGAGACTTAGACACAATTTTCTAGTTATCAAAAAGAAACATACTTTAGCATTTGATTTATTATCTGACTAAATATATATGAACACTTCTAACCATACATCTCAAAAAAAAGTCTGAAAATACTAAGTATTTTACAGTATAAGCAAGAGTACTATTAAAAATGGTGTGCATGAAAGTGTTGTCACTCTCAGAACTAACACAGTCCAAATACTTTAATTTACTGAAGTGACTGTTAGTTCAACCACTTACAATGAGAAATAGGAAACAAATCAAGAAGAAATAGTAATGTCTTGTGAGATAGTGAAGGGCAGCTCTGTAAGGCTTTGAAAGGACTAGCGTTTATTATGGTCACAGAAGCTTTTCCTCAGGCACAAGGGATGTTCATGCTTTGCTATGTTTCAGTTGGTATAGGAGTATTCAGCAATTCTTCAAGTGAAATAGCATGGACTGTGTTGACATTTTGTTCTACTGTCTGCTCAGACCAATACATCTAATGAGCAGCAGCAGCGTGTAGTATTTGCAAGTCTTGCTGTAATTACACATAAAGCAATACGAGTAATTTCATTGAGAAAATAATGCAATTTTGCTGTTTATCTTGGCTAGCAAGGGTGATTTTGAAATAGACAAGTCTGATTAGATTTTATTTTAGAAGGTATGCCAAAAAAGAGCCCTTTACAGGGTAAGCAGTACCTCACAGAAGAAAACTGGTTTTGGATTTCTTCTTATTGGAGTCAGAAATTTTCCCTTATCAACATGGCTTGACCAGTAAGCTCCAGTAAGCCTTTCAGAAGAATTCCACTCACGCTGTTTTTACTGAGTCATTCCCAACTTTTCATTCTCTGATTCCCATACAATTATATGTTCATAACAAAGATGGTAAAAGTGCATTCCATTAATTGCATTCCATTAATTGCATGAATAGTTTGACCAGCACCTTGATTCCTGCGTCTTCAAGATAGACAACAAACAGCCCCGCACCATCCTATTGCTTATAAGGAAATAAAGTTTTAATAAGTCATTTAACTAGTCTTATGTCATTCTGACATCCCAGCTCAAAAGGTTAAAATCCATATATATGGTACATCTTTTCCAAATATTACTACCTTGTTCACTTACCTGCCAAGTTCTTGATTTGAAATACCTTGCTATCATGCTCAGTATATAGCAAGTTATAATTAAATATAGTCATATACTTATGGCTTGCTAAGGCTAGAGTCACGTAGCTGCAGCTCTCTGCCATTGTAAGAAACCACTCACCTTACAGAATTAACGATACTCGCACCTACCAGTTAATGACCGTTCACAGGGCAGCAGCCCTTATTCATCATATAAAACTGGGTTTGTGTAGTCCAAGGTTGCAGAAGGTGGTTTCATTTTTCAGGGCTCAAACACAGCATAATACGGATTCTGAACGAAGAGCAGAAAAAGCTGTTGATAAAAGAAGCTGTAACATACAGGTGACTCTTCTAAATGTAATTAACTCTACAGCTGATGTACATACTTTTTTAAAATAAAAAGGGTATACCAAATCGAAGTGGAATGTAGGTCATTTTAGGCCTAGAATCAATGATGTCTTTCAAAATGAGGTGTACTTCAGAGGTACATAGACATGTTTTTTCAGTGATGAACTGGTTTATCATATATATTCAACTTCCTTGCTTTCACTGCAAGATAACTCCTCTTAAAAAAGGAGCCATCTTTCTTTCAAGGAAGACATTGTGGTCAAGCAGAAGAATGAGAAAATTTTCAGAGTAATGTGTGTGACTGCATTCTTTCTTAGACTAGAAGGGAAATGATCAGGTAGAAATTCAGCATGGTCTAGGGGACAGTCTCTTAGAAATGGGAACAAGTCCTTTGGTTACCTTCTTGGCAATATCTTGTCTCTGCCAGACAAAAGCTCCTATTTGAGAATGTATACAGCCAAGAGCAGGGAGCCACTGACTCTTAGAAATGTCTCTCTAAAGGTGGTGTAGTTTCCAACTGTGCATGATTCAAGATCAGTCCACTCCACCTTTGCAGCCATATCAGTTCCTATGATAAGAGGAATAAGCAAGGAATCAGGAACCTGGTTGCAATTTCTAGAATGGTGATCATGCAGAGCAGTTGAACCTAGCAAGTTGCTTCACTTCTGTGGTGGGTAAAGCAGAAAGGCATGCAGTCCTTCCATTGCAAAGCCCTGTCGTCTATGCATTGGAGAGTGTTATGGGATAGCTAGACAATCCTTATCAAGAAAGAGACAAATGATTACATATCAACAGCACTCCAGGCAAATGGAGCAAAAGAGACATTTTCAGCAGAGCTCAGCTCCCAGTAGATAACATCATAACCACAAAAATGATGTCTACTGGAAGTATGCAGTCCAGAGTTTCCTCAAAGACCTCGTAAGGGAAAGCGGCAGACGTGTTCTTAGGAAAGGAAATCACAGCAAACTGTTCTGGGTTGTCTGAATGGTTAACCCAAACACTTTCAACCACACTGTCACTGCAGCCAATTTATCCACTTCTACAATCCCACTTCCCATTGGAGCAAAAGCAACTGCCAACCACATACAGCCAGGTTGAAAGGAGTAGAGATCCCCAGAATGGCAATGCTATTTGGGAATAATTCATAATATGAATCCCTTTTCTTGCATTCTTCCTAGAAAGCGGAGAATATTCCATTACAATGAGGCCTTGAGACTGTGCCCAGTCACATAGTCACACTAAGCTAATTCACAAACACCCAAGGCTAATTCATGTTAGAATAGTAAAGAACTCATCTAAAACCGTAAGTCACCAGTCAGAGGAATTGCAAACAAAACTATTACTGAGATAAGGAGACAGTGCCAAATGACCCAAGCAAAGAGATTAGGAGATGATAGTCCTCCCTACTGCAGAACATAATGCAGCTGGGTCCAAGACACTTGTTACAAAGAGGCCCCAAGGGACAAATTAAAGTGAAATAACAGCCTTCATTGTGAAGCACCTTGCTTTTCGAATATAAGTTATTTTCATGTTATTTACATTGGCACCGTTTTGGGAACAGACAGTAACAGCCTTTGCTTTTTAATAGCTTTGAAAATGCTTTATAGAAATTTGCTCTCATAGTGAAGTTATTTCCCATTTCTAATTTTCGAGGGATTAGCTTCCTTGTTTTGCTTTGAACAGAGGCTCAGAAGTCCTGTAGAGACACTGCCTGTGTCCTGGACCTTGGGGGACACATTTTCTTTTTTTCCTCCTTCTTAATCTGAGTCTATCTACCTTCTTCTTGCTATGTTGTGGAAAAAAATGTATTTATCTGACTCTTCTCTGCTATTAGGGTTTTCAGCTTGTGGTAGCACATGAAAGCCCAGTCTCCACCACCTCTATATTAAATCACATCCATACCATTTCCCTGCATTATTATATGAAGCCTAACTTCATCCTCTTGGAGAGCATCAGAGCAAATAAGAGTCGCCACAAACTCATACAACTGAGATGCTTTCCAAACTCATACAAACTGAGATGCTTCAAGAAGCCATGCTGAGGAGAGGTAAATTGGCCACGCCATAATGAGTCTAGGCAAGTGAAGGCATGTGGTTTGTTAAATTAGAGGCTTTTCTGCTGTTAAGGGCAGCAGGGAGAATTCTGCAAGACTGTACAGAACAGAGTAGGTGGATGAAAAGTTAGAAGTTGGGTTAGTAAAATTTGAGGGTAAAGAAATACAACGTATTTATWGAGAAAGTGAAGTTGTAGGTAACCCTGGAATAAGGATTTTTGAGTCTGGCCACCAGGACTCAGTCATCAACTTGTGAACCTCGGTTCTCCTGGCTGCTGGGCAGCCTCCAGTCTGGGAAGGCCAAGACAGGTGCTCTGTGTTCAGCAGCTCAAAGGATAAAACACTTTATGATAATATTATAATAGAAGTTTATCCTGTGCTGTGTCCTATAAAACAAGTTACTGGAAAGACCAAGTAATGCTACTGCACCCACCTTTTTAAACTCTGTTTTGGTCTACTAGCTATTCTCCGATTTCTCTCTTCATATGGTGCTGCTGGACTCTGCTGTTGAGTGCTGTTGAGTGCTATGAGTGTACAGTTAAGAAGTAATATAAGGACTATATTTATTATTCCAAGAAGTTTTTAATAATTATTAACAGTTTTGAAAATAAGTCATGTCTGCTTAGCTGAACAAGATGTAACAGAGCTAACATTTTGTACTCCTAACAGATTTTGCAAACAGTGTGGTGTATATTTGTTTCACATAGAACACTGGGTTCCTATTTAAAGTCCCAAGTCAAAAAATGGACCAACTATCTGTGAATATTTAGTTTCTGACTTTCTATCTCAATAGTAAAAGCATGTATGATGTATTGTATTAATTTAAGCAAATAAATATGTACTAGAGAAGCTGCTGTACTTTGTGTTGAAATGGATCTGGAGTTCTTGGCACTCTAGCTATTTTATATAGTAAATGCATGGGGCTGGTCTGACAAGGTCATACTTCCCTCGGCATCACTGAAGAGTGGTCCTTGAAAAGGGAAGCCTAAATCAATGACGGAGGACTAGTTAGAAGACAAGGGCAGAAGAGCTGCCAGGTCCTCTGGGGTAGAGAGATCACTTTATCATTACAGACTGCAGGGAGGACATAAAGAATGCTCTGGAATGATTATGGTATTTGTTAACTTAGCCTTAGACAAGCTAAAAAAGAAAGATGTAATCATTATCTTAAAGATGTTTCAAAGATGTGCATCATGTAAGAAGAGAGGAAAAACCAATCAGATATGTTATAAGATTGAAGTTAAGAAAGTAGGAATACCTTTATACCTTAAGGAATAAGCAGAAGACCCTGAACGCAGAGGCTCAGAGTTTCTTTTTCTAATGGAAAGCATCACTTTTAAGTGATGAGTAAATACTTGGATTTGTTTGTTTTAATGAGATCCTGATGGAATTGGCATCATCAGACTTCACAGAGAACATTTTAAGCTGTTTTTGAGCACAGAGAGAAAGCAACTGGAATGTTCGCTATAAAATAACTCAAGTAATAAAGAAAATAGATATTCAACTTCTAATTCCTAGAGGTATATATCTTAAAAAGTGCAAGAAGGCTTATACAAACACTAGAAATACATGTAAGAGGCTAAATGAAACAGAACTATGCCTTTTTTGCTTTCCTGTATCTTATTTTCTTTTTTTTCCCCTTCTGTTTTGATTGTAGGTAACAACCACTATGAAGATTATAAGCTACCTCTACATGAGGAGGAGGAGGATATGTTGGAGAGTGACCTAGTTCATTCCCATGTGAATCAGTATTAGTGAATCTCAAAGTTTCCCCTTTGCCAGTCACAAAAATATAATTTAGAAAAATGTATGTTTGGTCCTTTTCACAAATTTCCTTTTCATTTTTGTTGAAAACTGAGCTATCTCCACTTATGTCTTCAAACAAGCAGAAATGAAGTAGAAGAGAAAGACAGCCCCTCAGATGTTCCCAGGGGGCTTTTCTGTGCCTGTAGTGAAATGGTGAAAAGCTCAGCATATCTAAAGTATTTTCATGGAGACAGCCAAATTAATATCGATGATCCGACAAAAAGTGGTGAATCATTAAAGGGAAAACCAACCCTAGTTAGATACAAATGGTATGGGATATCTGTGAGAAGAGAAAGTCACTGTCAAGTTGCACTGTGTTAGACCTTAGATTAAAATCCTAGTTTAAGTAACAAGGTTGCATATACAACCTCTTGCCAAATTTGTCCCATTAATACACTTTATGGCTTGTGTAGTGTGATACAACAAAATGTGTTTGCCCACTGGTTCCTGATGCAAAAATTTGATCTAAAACCACTTGCAGGGTGTCAGTCATTTCAGCACTTGTAAATGATGAAACACTAAATAGGGATCACTGCTAATGCTGTTCCCAGATATGATATGATGGTGTGTTGGATCATACAGCATAAATTTCCTTAGTGATCAGCCTGCAATGAAAGTACAGCTGAACAGAGAACAGCCACTTTGTGAATAAGCCTTCTGTGTCCTATCATTCTGTTTACCCTGTCTGAAAAAATACTGTATATCCAGTCCAATCATAGAAATGATTTAATTTGGATGGAGCCAGACACCGTTCCCTTTCAGTGAATTACTTCCTGGATTGAAAAATCTCTTGTAGTGTGAGCATTTTTGTTCAACAGACCTCTGTCAATTTGTATCAGTGGAGAATGTTGGCTTGTGTTTTTGGAGCTGGGATTGTCTCTTTGTACTGTACTTTTTTCAGTACTTAAGTACCCTTACAGTTCTGAATGGAAAATCGTTGAAGAATAAGTTATGATCGAGACACTAATTAGCCAACTAAAAGACTGGGTGCAGTAAAAGGAGAATGATGGACCTGTGTGAAAACAAGGACTGTATTTCTACCCTATGGAGAACTATTACAAAATTAAGAGATGGGAACAGTATAAAGATGACAGACGAGGAGTCACAGAACTGTCTCTAAAAGAAATATAGTTTAGAAAGATAAGTGGCAGATATAAACCCAGAAGAATATCTATCAATACAGAGTGGTATCTTGCCAGGGAATTTTGCAAGCTGCTTAAATCTTTACAGACCTTGCCATTTTCTACTATAACCTATAGGACTTTTCTAGAAACACTAACTCTTGATCTTTTTTATTTGTTTCATAGGCCAAGATGATTTTTTAAAATCASTATATAAAGCATCTGTACAAGAGAGAGGATCAACTCTCCAGCCGGCCACATAAATATAATGAAAACTGACAATGGTGAAGTCTTGCTGTGAAGAAAGTTACACTAAAATTGAAACAGGATTGTGCCTAGTACAATCAATCTTGGAAGTCTATGAGAGCAGCACCAAGACCAGACAAGTCCAAGATTATATGGGTCTGATCAATGTACATGCAAACACTGCCTGGGAGCTTAGAAAGAACTGTGATCTTACTTAAGGGAGAAAAATTAAAAGCTGTCCCCTAATGAGAGTTTTTATTAACTGGGATTAACTACGTTGCAAGTTCTAAAAGGATTGTATGAGGCAGACTTCACAGGAGCAATCATTTTAGACTAGACACCAGCAAAACTAATGCCACTCTGAAAGATTTCCTACAGAAATGTCTGGGGTTGCTTACGATAACAGTAGCTCATACATGCTTGTTAGCATCACTCTGCCGGAGGCAACCACCCCACAGCCAACCAGCAGAATGGATCATGAGAGAGGATTATGCAAATGTCACCCGCTCCAGTGCGGTTAGTCCATTTTAATTRTATCATCCCCAGGTTAAGCAAACCTGCCTAATTTCACTCTGAAGGGGATGAGGCATGCTCACCCACTCTTCTGTAACATGCAGCTGTGGGACAAACGYATTTTAAATAGCTGCATCCATTTTACTAATGAACACCTGATGAGGACATCCACTAACATGCCTGATTTCAGCAGTGGTCAGTGGTCCTTCTACCTGAATTGTATTAGCAGATCCAACCCCTGTGCAGCATGAAACCACCCAACTACTCATACCCCATTGGATAATGTAGGGCTTTTTCATTTTCATTGCCCCAGTAGTCTCATTGTGGGAGTCTAATAACCTTGCAGATGGTTTGACCTGCTTCCTCAGTTTCTTATAATCACACACTTCTAGGTTTATTTTTCCAGGGCTTTAGTTCTGCATTTTTAGGCTTCCATGTAGAACCAATTTTTGTGTAGATCTTATCATGCGTACTGAGGAGAATAAGTGCAAGTGATTACTTGCATACATTTTTGACAGATGGTGGCAAACTAGCAAATTATATTTTTTTATGCTTCTGCTTTTTTAGTTTGTATTTTTAAAAAATGTTTCCTTTTATTCCATTTTACTTTTCCTGATTAACTAGGACCCTAGTGCATAGACCACTGATCAGCTTCCTGCAGGGGACCCTAAGTGTTCAGGGTGATCTACTCTGAGACCACTGCTGCAGAGCCATTTCCATCCTTTTCTTAGGAAATGCTTGAAAGAAAAAGAATACCCCAGTGTGATAGACAAGCAGACAGAATGACAGACCCAGGTGCACTTAGTATAATTTCCAAGAGCCAGCACCGTAAGTATGGCACATTAGTCCTCGCTTCTAAGCAAGATGCATATTTAAATATTTTTAGATTAATTTAAAAAAACTATCTCAGTGTTCCGGGGTTTGCGCTTTCCAGATTACGGACTGAATATGTGAGTAATAGCAGGCAGTGGGAACATACAGATTCACTCATAGTGGACGAAGATTGTTAATCCTCCTTTTATCTTTATATCACATGGATTAACAGTCTAGTCAGCCAGAGTATATTTATAATGCAGCTATTTCCAATGTGAGTTCTTTCAAAGACACATGAAAAAATCCCTTTGGATTGACAGCAACCATAAAATCCTGCCAATCAGGATATGAAGAGTGGTCTCATCCCAAAACAACAGCTTCATAAAGAGATCAGCCAGCAAACCTAGACTTGCTCTTTTTGTGCAAATGCAGGTTTGTAAGTGCACAGTTAAAGATCCCTTTGCCAAAAATAATCTGCCACCTTCTCTTTTCTGCAGCTCAAGCACCTCAATTACAGTGTTGTCAAAAGAAGAGGAGCATTTGCTTGTACATCGGAAGATTTTCCCCATTTTAATTTTTTGTTTTCAACTATCTTCAACTTTTGACCTTAAAATCTCAACCTTAATTGCTCTGAGTCATATAAAAAAAAAGTTAGGGGAGCAGGGAAAGATAGCATAATCATTTTGGAGATCCAGGTTTATTAAAAAAATAGGTAATCTTACCAATGTTAAACACCTTCCAACCTGTATATTAAACATCCCTAAAATTTCTTTCGTTTTAGAGCTTCTCTGTGATGTTAACGTGAAGATGAGGCCTAGTTGCCCAGCAAGTAGAAAGCTATCCTACACTGTTCAAACCTGAAAACTCTCCAAAAACATTTAATTAAATATGTAGCTTTTTGAGCCTTACTCTGCAGGTTTTTTGTTATATTGTACTTTCACATTACTGACCCTCCTGCCGCTTTCTGAATCAATTACGCCAGAGCATGCCCAGAGGCAAGGCCGTCAGAGCAACCACACCTCCCTCRCCCTGCAGCCCCATCCTCCCCAGGCAAGGCATCTCCTTGGCTGGTACCTCCTGACCACTGCATTTCACAAACTGGTTACTGAGCAAAAGCTTTCAATCTTGGTCTTCTGGGGTGCAAGCCATTGCAATTGGTTTTACAGGAGAGACGTAAGGCTTTTCCCCACCATATTAGAGGGTGACAAGCTTCAAATGGACCCAACGGCTCCCAGGGCTGAGGCGGCCGCACCACAGCTGCCAGGGTTGCCCAGTGGCCCAAAGCGACTTGGGGCAATGGGGTCAGCCTCCTGCTGGTGGGAGAAAGGGATGCAAAAGGTGTACAAAAAGGGACTACACTACATCTGTGCGTCACCACTACATGAGTAACCACTTACACTTTCTCCTATAAAGCTCAATCTGAGTGGATGCAACAGATAGGGTCTTGTTTCGACCCGCTCTGTGCATTGGCATGAATTATTTTAAGAAACATGCCTTTCAGGAGAGCATGAATACTCTCAGGAGCATCTAGCTCTGTTGAAAACCAGCCCCAGAGCTCATCAGGGGAGAAACATGCAGTCATAACTGAGACGCAATTGTGTATTTCACTTCTTCTAACTTCTCCCTGCATTTAGCCCTACCTCCATTTTCTGAGGTCCTTCACCACTGCAGGGTACAAGCCCTTCTCATAACACTTCCAGTAACCATCTGACAAAGATAGCCAGTCCCTACACTCCTCATTTTTCGTTACAGGTTCCCAACACCTTTAAAGCAAAGTTACATATCAAAACCTCAGTTTTTCTCCAAGCACTGGAGAAACAGGACTTCTTCTCTCTGGACCCCCTGACTGCCTCTCACCGCTTCGCTGCTCCCACTGACAAATCTCCCTCAATGAGTGGGTGAGCTCACTTGGTTTCCACACTGATGGAGGTGTTCAAGCCCATTCCTCTCTTGGTCACAACCCTCCTCCTCACACCTTCTCTACTTTGTCTTCTGCTAACCTTTGGGTCTTTGACTTTACAACCTAAATAATGTTCTGTTAGGGTATACATTTTGTTATTATGGAGCTCTCCTTTGTGAGAGGAGGAATAACATCACTGGCCTCAAGTGCCATCAGACTGTGCTCCATGTCTTTTCTAGCAATCTTTTTTTCCCTTCTGCTCTTTCTTCCTTTTGCTTGTTTTTTATTCTTTCCTCTAGGCAGATGCAACTGGCACATCCTCTCTTCAGGTGGGAAGCAGTAGGTGATTATGTCAGTCAGACTATAAGACCAAATGAAAATATAGAGCAAAACTGCATGCTGCCCTAACTGTGCAGCTGAAGCACGTCTTAAGGTTCACTGTGCAAGAAAGCAATAGTAGCTTCATATTTATGGCGGATGCAATTGCACTCTCCACCTTTAAATGAAAGTTTTAATTCTCTTGTCTTTAGCCATCTCAGGGATGTTGTTTTTAAAAGGGTAAATTTTAAAACCATGATCCACAGGAAAGTTGAATTGACTTTCAGAACTGACTTTCACTTTATCACAAAYCAATTGTAACACATACGAGAGTAAAGGGGACTTCACAAAGCCAGTTCAGCACACACATGAACAGCATCCCAGGTCTGTTCCCTGTCTTTAACGGGCAGCAGGTTGGGCCTGACAACCAAAACAGTGGTCGCCTCATCCACCGGCAATGACAATATCAACCTGAGCTGTGTGCCCATAGGCAGGGCATACACACAGAACTCACAGATCAACATAGTCCACCGCACAGCTGAAATGGAAAACGGCTTTAGCTGTCAGTTGAGGCTGCTGCCTGCTGCTTATGCTTTCAGCCCATTAACTGAGGAAGGGATGTACCTAAAACAGGTGCCACTAGACCTTTCAACTTTGAATGCCTGACCAGCTGCCAGTTGGCTATTTACAACAGAAGATAAAACAAGGTTTCTGACAGCCAAACTTCCTTTGCTCTCTCTTCCTCCTCCGATGGCTGAGCAGACTCTGATCTGAAAATGCTCCTATGCTGGTGTCTGACTAGACAACATTACCCTGGTAAAGTGTAAACCTGACCCAGTTTGACTTGGCTGTTCAATTTTGAATGGCACACAGCCAACTTGCTACCAGTTGGGTTATTCATGCTGCAATAGGAAGCAATCTTCCTGACATGCAAACTTCCTTCTTCTTCTGCCTGAGCAACAGTGCAGGCAGTCAAAGATGCTGAGCCAGATAAAGAACAATTTGACCCTGTAAAGATATGGGTCTTGACCCAAGGCTGTACTTCAGCTTCACTGTGCTAGCCAGCAGCAAAAAACATCATTACCCATGGCAAATCCTGGAAAGACAGAAAGGAGTTCTTGCAATAGAGAATTGCTGTTACAGCTCCTATAGCAGCACTTACCCCATATTCCGATGCAAATGTGTGATCTGGAAATCCTTGGTAAATAAAATGGGCCATGGGAGGYGGTAGTCTAAATTGGAATTCAAGGTGCCACTGCAGAGTTTGATTACATTCATCTTGCTGTCAAGAATGCTAACCTATTAGAAAGGACTTCATCAACTGCGGGTTAAACTGGTTATATGAGATCACTTTCTTCCTCTCCCTTTCTGTCCTCATGGAAACTCTTAACCCTATTTTAAAAAAAAGGCTACATTAGCCTGCAATGGGTTTTGTTAGTCTGGTCACTTGAGCTGATGAGCAATATTCTTCCTGAAGGACAGCAAGCTAGAAGAACTATATCTGTCCCGTCTAAGAACACCAAGGCACCGATACAAGCCATGTGTTTGTATAAGGATCTCCTTAGCTCCTTGAAGGGAAAGAAGAGGCTTGGAATAGCAGGAGGAAAGAAATGGGGAGGCTATATTTTAGTTTCCAACTGAAACAAAGATGTTCTGTTACTGCTCATACCCTCACACTCTCATAATTTTTACTCATTCTCACTGTTTGTTACACTGTTGTATCACGGGTATAGCTGTGGGATACCAACCCTGAAAGCAAGGTGGTAGATGTTGGAGATCTACCATACTGTTCAGTTGACTAACTGGAAATCAAAGTCAGTAATAAGAAAGCRTTTAGGGAAATTAAAATCATTGGAAGTTCCTTAATACCCAGTGGTATACAGTGTATTTGTCTAAGCCAGAGAGATGAGAAATCCACAGCAGGAATAAAGTAAGAGTATTCATAGAAGAATACCATGCTTCAGGCAGAAGAACTTCCCCTCCAAGCTGCTTCATCATTGTGACCGTGGTGTTTTTGAGTCAGGTCCCCATGAGCATCTTTCATGTCTTGCTGATCATTTGCACTAGTTTCCCGGAAAACTGAGAGGTGAGCTCAGGCAAGGAGCATTCCCACAAAGCTTCTGTGTTGCAGAGGAGGATGTGGGTTCACATTGGTTGAAAACAGCCCAGGCCAGCACCCAGAAAGCTTCCCCCAGGAATGAGGACCTTGTGCTAACCATCCCCTCGGTAAGTCTGCAGATGACACCAAGTTGGGTGGGAGTGTTGATCTGCTTGAGCGTAGGAAGGCTCTACAGAGGGATCTGGACAGGCTGGATCAATGGGCCGAGGCCAACTGTATGAGATTCAACAAGGCTAAGTGCTGGGTCCTGCACTTGGGTCACAACAACCCCAACACTACAGGCTTGAGGAAGAGTGGCTGGAAAGCTACCCAGCAGAAAAGGACCTGGGGGTGTTGGTCGACAGCTGGCTGAATATGAGCAGGTGGCAGGTGGCCAAGAAGGCCAATAGCATCCTGGCTTGTATCAGAAATAGTGTGGCCAGCAGGACTAGGGAAGTGATCATCCCCCTGTGCTCAGCACTGGTGAGGTCGCACCTCGAATACTGTGTTCGGTTTTGGGCCCCTCGCTACAAGAAAGACATTGAGGTGCTGGAGCGTGTCCAGAGGAGGGCAACGAAGCTGGTGAAGGGTCTAGAGCACAAGTCTTATGAGAAGCCGCTGAGGGAACTGGGACTGTTTAGTCTGGAGAAGAGGAGGCTGAGGGGAGACTTTATCGCTCTCTACAACTACCTGAAAGGAGGTTGTAGCGAGGTGGGGGTCGGTCTCTTCTCCCAGGTWACAAGCAATAGAACAAGAGGAAACAGCCTCAGGTTGCACCAGAGGAGGTTTAGTTTGGATATTAGGAAACATTTCTTCACCAGAAGGGTTGTCAAGCATTGGAACAGGCTGCCCAGGGAAGTGGTTGAGTCACCATCTCTGGAGGTATTTAAAAGAGGTGTAGACATGGCGCTTAGGGACATGGTTTAGTGGTAGACTTGGCAGTGTTAGGTTTATGGTTGGACTCGATGATCTTAAAGGTCTTTTCCAACCTAAATGATTATATGATTCGATGCCTTTCTGGAGGGGTGCTTTGATATTGTTGCATCAATGTACAATATGCAAGGAGAAAAACAAGTAGTGTTTAGATTTTTGAATTTACCATTTGTTCTGCCAAAGATAGATACCCACAAAAGAAGCTGAGGAATAGAGTTAACAAAGGCAGTGGATTTTAGAAAAATGGTAGCTGTGAACCAAATATCAAGTACCTCAGGCATATAATTCTGCTTTCAGCCAAGACTCTTGGTGTAAAACAAGTTAAATCTGGAGAGTTTGAGATTTGGGGTGTGTGTTGCTCTCTATTTACAAAGAAAGTACACAGAATTCTGACTCTTTGAATACAGTAGGGACAAACAACAGGAGGCAGTTTCTTTGTTCAGAAAATCAAATCTGTTTTAAGCCAGCATTCTGTCCAAAATTAGAACTTTCTCTCTCTCTTTGGATTTCTTCCAGGGCCATGCTGCTGGTACTTCCTTGGCTGGCCCTGGCTCTTTTTTGACTGCGTTTTTGTTAGGTTCTCTACACACTCACATATATGCATCTTTATGATCTAGTCTGAACCCATCATCTATGTTTGCACAATGTCCCAGAGAAAGCTTTTTGACTGGTACAGTCCAGTCTTTCCYTAACACCTTGCTGGTCTGTGACTTGGGTAGCAATTTCTACTGTTTCATTTGTTGCTAAGCAAAGGGTATTTAATTATTTTCTCAGTGAAGTTATATGAGAGTCTACTAGCCAGATATACTGAGGTTTGAGATCACCAATATGTCAAAATTATGAACCCTGGCAGCTACCAGCATCTTCCAGCCTAGAGGTGTTGTATTTATTAAAGGAAAACAAGTTAGGATATGCAGGAATTCAACTGGCAGGTTGACAATGTGATCAGAATTGAGAAGATTAATCTGAAGTGTATAAAGGTGTGCATTTAAAGTGGAGTATTCTTACAGCTTTAGATTGTTAGGTGCTAAGGTAGCGTGAATTTGATTAAATTCCCTTTGAATGTGAATTAAGCTACATAAAAATTTAATTCTTAAAAATAGTATACAAAAAAGAATTAAATGCAGTTTACCTAATCTACTTCAAAATTAATTTGGTTTCACATCCCTGAGGGTTACCTTGTATGTCTAAAACATAAATATTACCTCCCTGACTCCTTTCATGACATCCATGAAAATGAAATATGGCTGGTCAGTGTAATATTGATATATACTGATATGCTTGAAGCAGTATGTAATAAGCATTCCGTATTGCTCTGAAAAATAACTCCGACTGATGATATACAAAACAGAAGGGTATAACAATGCAATTCCTCTGCCAAATTTGCTCTTAGCAGCAGCAGTTTCTAGATGTGACTCACTAACACTGTGATTTAGTAAATACTTTGCTGCTTGGGAGCGTGGCATATCCCTAGCTAGTCCAGTTTAGGAATCAAATAGGAGAGTTGACTTAATTCATCAGTGGGAAAGGAGCATGACCAACCTGCTTGGTTGGTCCTAAAGCTGACTGAAATCCACTTTAATGAGAGTGGTAGTCTGATGTTTGTTTTATTGTTTGTGTCACTGAAAAGTAATTTGACACATCGCCTTAGAAAAATGCTTTCCAAGCTCAAGCTTTTGTAGGATCCCCTTTTAGCAAACGGAGGGCAGTAATTGTCTCAGCCTCCAACTATACTCTCCCTGTTCTTGTGAATCACCATCACAGAAAACAAAGACACTTACATCTCTTTCTCTGCTGGCTGTGTGAGGAGGTTGCCTTCCTAGTGAGCAGCCAGCTTACCTGGGTAAAGGTAAGTAGCATATATACCAACTTCTCCCCAAAATGTTTCAGTATAAATCAAATCTAAGTAAGTCACATGTTACACTAGACAAATGAAGGGCTAGTGATGGCAAGAAACATAAGCTATCAGGTGCCCAGAAACGTTTAGAAGCACAACTTACGTTACTTCTGTAATATCATCTAATGACATCAAATAAMAATTTTTTTTTCAGAATAGATTGCAGAATGTAATCTGAATCTTTTCTGAAGAAAAACCCTTTCTGACTGCAGAAATTTTCACTGAAATCAATACAGCTTTGCAGGAGAGAAGTAGGTTGATTTGAAACAGCTTTTTCTGACAGAAGTTCCTCAGAAAGTGTTTCTCAACTGTAGCCACTCCTGACCTTATAAAAACTTCAACTGTTCTCTAAAACTTGAAAGCTGTGATGGTTACATGTGCAGAACTGTGTTCCTTTGACTTTTCCCCTTCCTTTAAAATGTAAACCCATGACAGCTCCATCTATTTGTTTATCTTTCACAGTACAGAGCCATGCACATTTCTTGTCCTATACAAATGATTAATAATGTCATGACTTTTTAGCCACTGGCTATGAAGAAACACTTTGCTTCTTACCCTCTGCTTCATAATTTCAAGTCTCCCACCCCCATCCATGACACACAGGCCTGTCATTCTCTTTCACTGTCATTTCCTTCTATTTTATCTAAGTGTTTCAGAGTTTTCCCCAGGAAATTCTTTTCTATTCATTTTTAGTGTTTTTAAGGGAGCAAACAAGATGAAAGCTTAAGGAAAAAAATATTGTCTGTCTTAACATTGTAAATATAGCTGATGTTTCCCTTTTTGTAGCTATGTGGGATGCAATCTGAAAATTATTAAGGTAAATAGCAGCTAGCAAAGCCTTCATTTTACAGCAAAGCAGACACTGCTGAAACTGAGTATATTTCTAAATCAGTTAAAAAACAACACAAAGTCAGAGCAATGGAATAAGAGATTTCAGTAGATATCTAAAGCCTAATTGCTCCTCTCCACAGCAAGACACGTTAAACGTTTAACTATTTGTTGGTTCTTATTAGTGGTTTTAAACCCACGAATATAGAATCATAGAATCATAGAATAGTTTGGGTTGGAAGGAACCTTTAAAGGTCACCTAGTCCAAGCCCCCTGCCGTGGGAGGGGACATCTTCACCTAGATCAGGTTGCTCAGAGCCCCGTCCAAGCTGACCTTGAATGTTTCCAGGGATGGGGCATCTACCACCTCTCTGGGCAACCTGCGCCAGTGTGCCACCACCCTCATTGTAAAAAATTCCTTCCTTTTATCTAGTCTAAATCTACCCTCTTTTTGTTTAAAGCCATTCCCCCTTGTCCTGTCGCAACAGGCCCTGCTGAAAAGTTTGCCGCCATCTTTTTTATAAGCCCCCTTTAAGTACTGATAGGCTGCAATAAGGTGTCCCCGAAGCCTTCTCTTCTCCAGGCTGAACAACCCCAATTCTCTCAGCCTTTCTTCATAGGAGAGGTGTTCCATCCCCCGATCATTTTTGTGGCCCTCCTTATATAACTTGATTGTCTTCTTATGGTGAACTTGATTGCCTTCTTATGGTGTAAACCAGGAATAACTCATTTGAAGTTGGGTTGTTCTCATGTGGGAGGTTGCTAATCAGACTCTGCTAAAGCAGATGAGAGTAGTTTCCTTTTCTCTAGCTACTTTTGTGCAATAAGCAACATGCAGAAGATGAAATGTCTCTCCACATTTTTTACTGACATCAACAGTCACTATGTAGACAATTTGCTGAACGTTGTCTTCCAAAATCCTCATCTGATAGAGTAACTGAATAGTACAGCATGGTGAAAAAAAAGATAATCTCCACCTTCAGATAGGTCTTCTTAAAATATGGTAATTAATCTAACAAGTAGGAAAAATTGAGAAAGAGGAATTCCCCATGTTACCATGGAAATTACAACTTCTCTGACTGACAAAGGAAAATAGATCTGTTGTATTAATAACTTCAGCAGCTGAAGAGGACACAATATTTGTAGAATTGGAGAATCACAGGATAACTGAGGTTGGAAGGGACCTCTGGAGGTCCTCTAGCCCAACCTCTTGTTCAAAATGGGTCCAACTAGATCAGGTGGTTCAGGACATTGACCACTTGAGTTTTGAGGATCTCCCAAGGATGGAGACTCCACAGTCTCTCAGGGAAACCTGTTGCAGTGCAATGGAAAATTTCTAATGAAAATTGTTTCTTAGTCCCATGTTCTGATTTGTGCCTGTTGCCTCCAGTCCTGTCACTGTGCACATCCAGGAAGAGCCTGTCTCTGTMTTCTGTGTATCTTCCCATGAGACAGTTGCAGATAGCACTTAAATATTCTCTGCAAAGTTAATTTCCAACCACTCATCTCACTCCCTGTAGTGTTGCAGGAAGTTATTCTCTACCAGAACTTCGGACTTGTCCTTGTTAAACTTTCTGAGGCTCCTGCCACCCCATTTCTCCAGCCTGTTGAGAATTTCAGCTTCCTCTCATCATGCCCTCCAGCATATCCCCTGCCTTGGTATCACTGGCAGGCTTGCTGAGGTGAACTTCCTATCATTCAGGTCATTAACAGAGATGTTAAACAGTATGGGTCTCAGTATCTGTCCCTGAGGGACACAGTGAGTAACCAGCCAACGGTTGGACTTCATACTCATGGTCGCACAACCCCTTGAGCCCAGCAATCCTGCCGATTTTCCACTTACTTGACCATCTGTGTATCCAATCCCTAGCTCACCAATTTGGGTACTAGGATACATGGGAGACCATGTCAAAAGCCTTGCAAAGTGTGGTGCAGTCATCTCATCACAGGAATCAGTCGGTTTAGTGGCAGTGACCTTTGAGCTGCTAAAGATTCATATTGATTTATTGATTTTTGCCTGTTTCTTTTCAGCCAGTAGTTTTGACCCTGCTATTTATACTTAGTTAAAGCTTCTGGTTTCTGTTGTCCAGTTGACCTGATACTGTTTGAAAACTCAAAGATCCTGTCAAATGAGTGAAAGGAGGAACAGGAGCCCATGAAAAGAGACCTGCGCTGTCTTATGGCTCCTGCTAGGTGGTACAACACAGTCACATTTGAAACAGATTTTTCAGTCAGAATGTTATTTTTCTCTACTGGCCGGGATCCCTAGCTGGCTGAAGCCTCTGGGAAAGCACTATGTGCTCTCCTCCTCTGAAAATAAAGAAAATTATGTATTGTTCTTGCAGAGCCAAGATGGATGATAGAAGATGTAGTTTATTCATTTCTGATAAATGACACTTTGCAAAGACACCATTCAGAAAACAAGTTATCATGCTTAGCCAGCAGCTAAGCACCACACAGCCACTCGCTCACTCCCCCCTGGTGGGATGGGGGAGAGAATSAGAACAGTAAAAGTGTGAAAGCTTGTGGGTTGAGATAAAGACAGGTTAATAGGTAAAGCAAAAGCCACACACACAAGCAAAGCAAAACAAGGAATTAATTCATTCCTTCCCATCGGCAGGCAGGTGTTCAGCCACCTACAGGAAAGCAGGGCTCCATCACGTGTAACGGTTACTTGGGAAGACAAATGCCATCACTCTCAACGTCCCCCTTTCCTTCTTCTTCCCCCGGCTTTATATACTGAGCATGATGCCATACGGTGTGGGATATCCCTTTGGTCAGTTAGGGTCAGCTGTCCCAGCTGTGCCCCCTCCCAGTTTCTTGTGCACCCCCAGCCTACTCGCTGGTGGGGTGGTGTGAGGAGCAGAAAAGGCCTTGACTCTGTGTAAGCACTGCTCAGCAGTAACTAAAACATCCCTGTGTTATCAACACTGTTTCCGGCACAAATCCAAAACATAGCCCCATATAAGCTACTGTAAAGAAAATTACCTCTATCCCAGCCAAAACCAGCACACAAGTCTTTAATTTCAGCTGAAATGTAATAAACTTCAACCACAAAGAAAAACCTTACTGATTTCAAGGAATTCCATGTTTTGGCCAAAAAAAAGTTTTTTATTCTTCACGGAAGACAGAAAATCTTTTGGGGAAAATTTCATCAAAAATTTAGTTTTCTGCCGAAGAGCAGTTTAGCTAGAAAATATTTCCAATCTGTCAGCTGAGGCTAGGTGTGGTGAGTCACTGGAACCTAGCTGAAAATTAAGTCCTGTCATTTAAAAGTAAAGGTAGAACTAATGATACTTATGTATACTTTGTAAAATGCACCAAGTCACCCTAATAATAAAATGCCTGCATGCAAGCTGCTATTAAAACTTTTGTTGAAATTATTCAAATGAACATTTCAAGTATACGTTTGAATACCCAACATAAATTATTATTATTACAAAACACGTAGAACAGTCTGGATAGTCCATTTTTTTCCTTACAACATTCCTATAATGAAGGAGAGCCACACACGTTTACAAATGTTAACAATAGTTGTGTGATGTTAGGGGGACCAAGTGAAATAATTGCCCCAAATCTCTGATTCATCAGACCTCAGAGCTGTTTGCCATGTCTCCAACATCCATGTGACCTCATAAATGCCTGACGTGCTCTAACAAATCTCCATTGCATTCTTTCTCAGGATATTGTAGTTACTTCCTTGTACCTTGCAATAAAAGTATTAGAATAGTAGCTCATGTATCATTATCCTTGACATCAGTTCTTGCAAATATCTTCTTAGCACATATCTAGGTGGTTCCCATTTGAATTTGTGTAAACATTTTGTGCTATTGAACTAGAAGTCACTTCATTTTGCACCTGTCCCTTCCTCAGTTTAAATAATACACACATATTTCTCCTTCCTGCTATTGTTCTCCCAGATAGGAAAAGTAGGAAGATCCAGAGTGTGCAACTTGTAAAGGAAATTACATTAATGTATATTGGAAAACACACTAATAATAAATGAGTTAGCAAGTGCCCAAGTTTGCTGTAGAAAAAATCCAACCCTCATTATCAAATGCATTTTTCCATAAATTACAGGTATCTATTCTTCTTTGCAAGTAGTCTACATCCAGTTTCTATTTCACTCAATGAGAATGGGCTTGTTTTCTTTCTCCAGCACTGACAAAATCTGTGAAAAACAAGAGGGCAAATGATTTATACATTCTGTTTATTCAAAGTCCCCATGTATGTCATTAACCATGAGGGATTATATACCACATGGATGAAAGGAGGTTTAAATCAATAGTGGTGGAGCTGTGGGGGATTCAAAGGAGAGGATCTCTAGAGGCAGAGAAACATTTTGAGCAACATAATTGAAATGTGGCACTAACCAAGGTTAAGTGGCTGACACAACGAATTGCAGAGCCTCAGCACAGAGAGATCTTGATAAATTTAAGGACTAGGCCAACAGGTAGCTCATAAGTTTCAATAAAGAAAAGTGGAAGAAGCCCATGCACTGGTATGGTAGGGAATGGACTGGCTAAGAGCACTCTTGATGCACATCAGGCAAACCTGGCTAATGTGCTGGGCTACTTTAGGAGGACTATAGCCGGCAAATCAAGGAGATTTATTATTACATACTATTCTGTGCTGCTGAGGCTGGGTCTGGATTATTGCTTCCAGTTTTATTCATCTCCCTTCAAGAAGGATGTGGACAAAATAGAAAGGGTCCAGTGCAGGGTTACCAACAGGACCAGGAGCCTACAGCATATATGCTGTGAAGAAAGGCTGAAGGATTTACTTAACCTAGGGAAGAGAAGGCTAAGGGGTGATCTAACAGATACCTATCACTACTTGGAGGGTAATTACAAAGATGACAGACCAGTTCTTGGTAGTGCTAGATGATATAACAGAGACAGTGACCAGAAATTGTGACTTAAGAGGTCCAGGTTGCACATTAGGGGCATTAGAAAGCATGGTTTTGTTAGCAAAAACTAGTGCAGCACTGGAACAGGTTGCCCAGAGACGTCTCTCAGTCCATGGAGGTTTTCAAGACTTGGCTAGAAAAAGCTGTGGCTGATGTGACTTAGTCTGAGAAACAGTCTTACTTCAAGTAGGAAATTGGACTGAATGACAACCAGTGGCCCTTCCAGCCCACATTTCTAAGCTTCTGTGAACTAAATTGATCTGAAATCTGTCCACTCTAATGCCAACAATAAACCCAGACTTGGAGGAAATGTAACAAAAGTATGTTATTGACTAGCTACAAAAAGAACTGAAATAATTCATAATGATCTTTACTAAATATTGTAATAGATAAACAGCTAACAACATGTGTGGAAGCTAGAAAAAATGAGAAAAGGCAAAATTTGGGCACATAATCAGGAATACTTAAAGATTTTTTCATGGTATAATGACAAATTTCAAGATTTGCTGTTGTGGAGGCAAGTAGAAATAGTCAGTCAACATGTTTTGGTGTCTATTTGCCTCTTAATTGGAAAAGGATGATTATTTATTTTGCATAGCTGCTTATTTTCAGGGAAACCACCTTCCCTCCAATCACATACTCTGGGGGAATAATTTTAAAAGGACAAGTTTCAAAAATTTTATTTTCAAGGTATTGGTAGAAAGTGGTTGGAATGGTTAAGCTTTTTGCTGTGGAGTCTAAAGCATCTCTAATTGCCACTGTAGAAAATGTATGGGAGGACACCAGTACCTGTCTAGACAAGCTGCAGATTCCACATAACACCACTCTTCATGGCTGAGCATCTTAAATATATTGGAAAAATAATGTTTTCATACTACAGTGTAAGATCTCAGAGAGAGCATAAGGAGCATCATTCCTTCAGTGATGAAACTTTTGTAACGACAGTGACATATGAAGGTCTATTTCCAGTCTTGCTGCAGAGACAAGGTGCAAGAACAGGTAACTGACTTTCTGATTTTGCATTTAGTGAAGTTAAGTTTCAGTTGTGTTCACTGTAATGTGTTGGTGCAGCATGTGGGCATTTTTCAGACATTTCAGGAGTTTTTCTAAACATAGTGTTGTTCAGGTAATACTAGACTTCTGGCTACTGAGAGCCACAGATACCAAACTTGGGGTACCAATGCAAAGCAGTGTAACACATACTCAGAATAGAAAAGTCCATCATGTTTAGTAAGTATGATGGGATGTTTGTTTTTTATTTAGCAATTTGGTAATGTTTGTACTGTGAGTCAAGAGTAGAAAATATCTTTAACGACAAAATTCTTCTAATTGTTCTTTTATGTGTAGAGGTGGATGGATGAAGGTCACTATGACCTCTGGGGCTTCTTTAAAACCATACATAAATAACTTCAGCATTATTCTGTATTTCCATTACTCTCTGAAACCATTCCAAAGATGCAATCACTTTGATAGAATTACAGTTTGTGAAGTTCTTGAGAGTTAGCATCTCATGCTGAAAATGATAGGGAGCATATTTTTATTGTATCAGTGTCACGGTAAGACAAATTTTAAAACCTTTTACACAACAAGATGTTTACTCAATGTTATCTCTTCTGACAGCTGAAACTAAGGTCATACTCAAATGAAGCTGCAAAAACAGTGGTGGAGTTGAAGCAGAGCATCTTTTAAGTACATGCAAGTTCAGTGTAGCCAGTAGATGCCCGTTCTATGTAAGAAYACCAGCAAGTGCAGGACAGAATTCAGCAGGTATGCAATATGAATCAAAAGTCATATTTACTTGCAAAGCATCCATAAGAGAAATTTTGTCTTACAGATACTGAACACAGAACAGAACGATGTTGAAAATATCTAAAATATTGCAAGTAGTTGGACTTAGGTAAACAGTGCTTATGGGGTCAATGACAAACTTGCAGCTGTCCTCCTAAAACATCAGAAACATTAACTATATACTTCATTACATCCACAGTATGTAAGGAATTTATTTTATTTATGTGTCACACACAATGGACTCAGTAAATTTTAAGTAACTATTGCCTAGGTGAAACATTATCTCCTAGTAATAAATTAATTTTTTCTGCAGTATATTAATAGATCTTGTTTTGTAGAATGGCCAGCATAACTAGCACTTGCTATCTAGATCCCCAGCTGCAGAAGGTTTCTCATATGTACATAGAGTTTGCTTGAGCTTGTCACTCTATATTTGACATACGGGACTTTGAGATACAGCTCTTTTTGCAATGCTTGAACAGTTCTTGCTTTATCTTGCCTTCATTTGCCTTCTGCTGTTGCTGATTCAGCATGATGATATCTGGATTACTAGGTCTGATTCCAGCCATAAATGCTTTGTAATACTGTGAACTGGTCTTACATTATTTTATCTACCATGCTTCAAAGTGCATGTGCAACTTATCTGGCCCCATGAAACAGCAAAATACTGTTCTGTGTATTTGCCCAGTTTCTGTCCATGCTGCTGAAATTTATAGCCTACAACTACAATATATAGTTTATGCACACAAAAAGTTGTTCTATGCCAGAAAAGCAGTATCACGTTTATTATTAGTGAGAGGAAGTGCACAAAGCACCAGCTGGCTTTCAATGGAGTATGCAAGCAGAACATTTTCTTTTCTCAGAAAGCCCTTTGGCCTCACTAGTTTTCAGACATTTGAATCCATCAGTAAATATAACTGCAGTCTCACTCTAGCTTCACAAACATGACACAGGTGGCTCCAGATTTAGCAAGACATCTTTGCCACCATTTTGCTCCAGAAATTGTGAATTTGGAGTCTCAGTTTATTCCATATATGTAAAGGAACAAGAAACGGTAAAGAATGGCTGCAGCTACAGGCAGCAGCAGCAGTCGTGAGTCGCACAAAGATCTGTCTGTAACAAAGGTAAAGGTCCCTGCCTCCTGTCTTACCTGGCAGAGCATGAGATGCGCGCTCAGTGGTAATACTGCCCCACCAGAGAAAGAGAAATCTCTGTGCATAGATAAAGATCAACACGAGGAAAACTGCTACCTTGCAGGTCAGGGCATGCCAAAATAACCTTGCCAATGATGAGGCATAAGTCTTACAAAAAATGTGGGGTTTATTCACTTACACAAAGAAGAAAATAAGTTAAATTAGACAAGGCCAAAATTAGCTTTGCGCAATAAATTGCAAATCTACTGTGGGTTTTTCTACACTTCTGGAATGAATTTGTCTCTGTTACTCAAAAAGGCACTTTTTAAAAATGTCTGATATTCTCAGTTTTATACCTTCATTTTTTTCCCTTAAGGTCATTTAGGGAAACAGGAAGCATTCTCACTCATTATGTTTCTGCTTATTGTTTAAACAACAGCATTCTCTGAGCTGCCCTTTTAACCACATTTACAAAGTCTACAGACTGGGTACTTGGTGTTGGAACCCAATGGAAAATCCTCTAACAGCAGAAGTAATCAGAGACACACAACAATTTATACCAGTGGAGGTCTGGTTTCTATATTTTCTTGAGTTTCTGCAGGAGCCCAGGAGCTTCTCATGAAGCCTATTGGGATGCTGTAATACAAAAGTAGTTCTACTCCAGGATAAGGTATGTTTTATGGAAACATTCAAACACCTTGGGTTTTATGAAGTTTTCAGGTTAATTGTGCTGGAATTTAAAAACTGTCAAGATTTCAGGATGTTTGGATTTGCAAGGCGTGTAGGAAAATTACAAGATCACATCGCTTCCCACCATCCTCCTGCACCTCTATTTCTGGCACAAGGAAGGGCTTTGGAAGTAAAACAGCTTGGTTAAGAACACTTACAGTGGGCATGTGACTTGACTGCCAGGAGYTATTAATTCATTTCACAGCTGGAAGTCACAGAGATACCGTATAGCTACCAGCCAAAATGTCAACAACATTTTTACAAAACACATCCAGTGTGGGGTGCCTCATTTCTGGGACGCCCTACCTTGTACCTGATTTTCTGAGCTGCCAGACAGCACAGAAAGTCCGTATGAAACAGCATCTGAAAATCAGTCCCTAAATTTCCAGAGATGGTCTCTCCAAAACTGAGGCAAATATCAAAAGTTTGTCTATAAGTACATATTTGTCTATAAAATACATGGAATAATCCCATCACATAAATGTTACTTCTTAGCCCCTCAGTCTTTCTGGTTAGCAACTCAGGAATCAGGTTGGCTAAATTATCTCGGGTGGTCCTAAGGAACAGATTTCAGTTCTCACACAAGTTATCGATTATGGTCACTGCAGCATACAGGGGATATATCTCTACTTGTGCTCAGAATCAGAGATGGCAGTCCCTCATGCCATTCACAGGAAGTTTTCTAAGTTATTGCATTGCATAGTGGAACTGATACAATTATTCAGCATTACAGTCATTTTCGATGTTTTTTCTTTTTAAAGAATATATTAATTGGAAGCATATTGGGCTATTTAATAGGATATCATGGGTGTTGAAACAGCTGAGAAACATTCTCAGCATACCTATGARCCAGCTGATTTGTTACTACCCTTCCTCATTTCTCTGATTTGCCCTAATTCACATCAGGAATTGTGACTGCATCCAGGATAGGAAAACAGCTCTGATGAAGTAAACACCCACTGACGTAGTTTTCTTCGGACATGGAGAAGCAGTTCTCACTTCCTTTTCCCCACCACTCTGTTTTCATGGGTCTCCTTTCTGAATGTGCAAGTTTAAGGAAAGAAATATTAGGAAACCAAACAGGAGACCAGCATAGTACGACTCTAACCTGCAGCTTCCAGGCTGTCTGCATAAATGTCCAGACTAATAAAATGAGCAGTCTTGCTCAAAACACACACTGATGACCTGACTCACTATTTATAAGACTGACCTTGAATATTTATAAGACAAAAACCACATGTGTAAATTATTCCCTGCAGCTAACAGGAAGACTAAGCATTTATGCAAGCAAAATGTTATAACATGCATGATATTCTCATTGGCAAATTGAGCACAGTGTTACACCTCTTGCTAAATGATAGGGAAGGAACAGGACCAAGCAGAACACAATGGGGGGGGRAAAAAAAATCACACCTGGCTTTATATGTACGCACAAGGGAGAAGAAACGTACACTGACATGTCATCTTGGGACCACAGAAAACTTCTGACTGCTGAAGCTCACTTTGGGAAGAAAACAGCTTGCTCTTTGGACATCCAAATCTGAGCGAGGGAGAAGAGACAGCACAGCAAGTCCTATATTGCTTTTAAGCCTTATACACAATGTACATCTCTCACAGGAATAATCAGAGCCATACTGGGATATTGCTTCTTATTGCTGTTATTTTGGTAGTATGCAAACTCTTTCCATGATCTGGACATTTCTAGCTATGTTATCAGGATTTGGCAAGAGGTCTTTAGAAAAATAACCTTGGGAAAAACATCACTACCACCCCCATCCCTAGGACTTATAAAAGTGGCTAATTATATAGGTACTCCATTAAATAACTGACATGGGAAGTCCTGACTTGGTTCAAGAAGTTGCACATTCACTCTGACCCTAAGAAAATGACACTTGTAAGAACAGTGTAAGTATAAAAAGACATTTAAAAGAACAGTGTAAGTATAGAAAGAACATTAATGAAATAAATGGGACTTCAAATTGTATACTTGTTGATAGGAAAGATTCAGCTGTAGTAGAGGGTGACTGATTATATTTCACCAGTAGGTAGGAAATAGACTGTGGGCAGAATAAAATGGTGCTACAGCAGTGAGATCATGTGTCAATGGAATCATGTGTCAATGGAAGAACACTTCTTTGCTCCACTCTCTGGACGTCAGAGGATATTTTCAGGCACCCCTGCTTAGGAAGAAAACAATAAAAGCTAGTTACTAGTACAGGCCCTGATTCAGAGAGGTTCTCAGCCCATACTTAAAACACTCCACTGAGTCTGGAGCACAGTTATTTTAGGAGTAGGCAGGAACAAGAGCTGACTATAACCAGGTATGAAGCAAGACAATTAACTGAAAATATATGGCTCTTAAAATGAATAAAATGTGAAAGAACAAGCTTGGTTTCACTGGAAGAAAAGGGAGCTACACCCACATGGCTACAATTGCACAGGCAAGGATTTGAATTTCCTTTCTTGTGACTTAATGTTTCAGTGCTATTCTCTGCTGATATGTAATGGGGGATGGAACAAGATGACCTCCAGAAAGATCTTCCAATATAAGTTACTCTACAGTTCTATGATTAGTTCACAAGAAAAAAAAATCAACCCAAGACATAGGTGTCACTAACATGGTTACAAATATATGTAAAACAAACAAAAAATCTAAAACTGGCTTTGGTAATGCAAATATGACAAGGCACCACAGTTCTTCCATCACAATCTTCAAGGTAGCAAACTACTTTGTCTGGATACCCGCAGCAGAGAAAGATACACAGCAACTTCAGGGAGAAAAGCCTTGCAGCCCAACCAGTTCTGCCCAGGCAAAGGTGCATACTGTGTAAACTTTCAGGCCTGAAATTTGTCATGCTGATGTTTTCATCTGTGTGGCTGGCCATAAAGAGCTGCATTAAAGCAACAGCCACCACAGGTTCTTTTCTAAAATCAAGCATACAGGTTTTTTAGCATTTTGTGAGGCATTTTTCAAAGCTTTCATTTGCCAACGCTAGCAAACCTTGAACCCTTCCAAAGGGTAGTAAAAGTGCAGCAGAGCAGATTCGGTGGTCTGAATTTCCCCTGAAAGTACTTAGCCACTAGGGCAATTTTGCAGATGTATCATCCTTTCTCCATCACAGTTCTCTTTTTCTGTCATTCTGATGTGAGAACTGATAAAGCTTCAAACATAAAGAAGAAGTTCTCAACAATGTCTCTGCCCTTTATTTCTCCTTTTTTTTCCTCCCTTCCCTTTACCGCTCCTCAAGTAATGGTATTATAGAGAAGGAGGATGAGAAGTTTCTCAAACTATTTTGTTAATGTTTAACACATAGGACTTTTTTAATTAGGTAAAGTGAATTTGTGAACTGATTCCCTTTCCTGTTCTATCAAGTTATGCTGGACTCCCTAGCTCCAGTTCTCCAGCACATGGTGCCTGAAAGGAGTGCAGGACCACTCTTTCCAACAGTTAAGCCAGCAACAACAACAACAACAAAATTAAAATCCTGCCATCCGGAGCAAGGTCCATTTACTGCCATAAAGCTGAAAGAAGTGCTACAGCACTTGTAAGTAGTTATAGATGGAGTAATTACCAGAGAGTTGTTACCTGGGAATTCAGACTGCGCTCTCTGAGCTGTTCCAAATGTTACTATTAAATTACCTTTTCCATTATTCTGTTCTAAAATTTTCCATCAAGATTGGTGCTGCCAAGTCTGCTGCTACAAGACATTTCCTGTTCCTAAAGCAAATGTAGTAATTTCTTGCATGGTAGTTAGCCAGAATTACTAACACAGGCAAGACTGGAGGTGGGTAATTTTCTATTTTATTTTGATGTTGCAGTTTCTGCTGGATATGGCCAAGGTCCTAATCTCTCTTCAAGCATATCACAAAGGTCAATGGGACCGAGACCCCACAAACTTCCTTTAACTGCACAGAAACTGAAAGCAAGGACTAGCTCAGGACTTAGGAAATTGGACATGAAAAGCACATCTTACAATCCACCTTGAGTACAAAGTCTTGAAAAAAACACCTTTAATGTGAACTAAGAGGACAATTTCTTTTTTGGAGTAGCTGCTGGAGTGGATGCAGGGGCAGGTCACTGCAAGCACCCATTCCCTTGGGATTCCAGGAACAAAGAGCCCCAGCTATTTCAGAGGAACAACAGTCATGTCGCCTGTCCAAGGATACATTCAGCCCAAGCAGCTAAGTCAAAGCTTTGTGTTTGACAGCAGTGAGTGCACTTTTTTCCTTCTGCCTCGTTCCTGAAGCAGGCAGTGGGTATAACTTGCACATAGAGCTGTGGCTGTTTGGTAAGAAAATTAGAGCAGACTGCTGGTAACATGGTGTTAGTCCACATCATTATCTGCTTTGATATTGTATGTGAAAAGGAGATGTCCCCTTAAATTACTCCAAAGATAGCAAGAAACATTAAGACCATTGCTCTAATGGCCTGTTCTTACTGATATGGTAAAGCAAAGCTCATTTGAGAGGTGTATTTTCTTTTATCCTGGCAAATTGTGAAGTTTCAGAAGACAAATAAAAGCTGATAATATGTGAAATTAAAAGACTATACATAGGAGCTGTCTGTGAAAGCTTTGTACCAGCATCTCAAGCCAAAATACCAGGAGGTATGTCATATTCAAACAAACCAGTAGCAATAATTCTGGATCTAAATGGAGAATCTAGCCATTGAATATTTGAATCAGAGGCTGAGAACACCAGTTCTGTCTAGAACAATCCAGGTAGCAACACAATGTTGATCTTATCCCTTTCAATCTTGGATTTTACAATATGAATCAGACAACCTGTGGAAAAGGAAAAGGAATAAAATGTGCTACAGTTCCACCATCGTGAAAGTATCTGACAGTGTTCTTGAACTCATTCCGGATCCCTCCCCCCGAGAATTTTGGACATTTGATGTCAGAGATGTTTACCACCAAAAAAGARTAATGTTTGACCACGTAACAGAGGTCCTATAAAGAATTGGTGAAAAGACTGTTCATGCCTGTTCAGAACGTCTACCAGATCATTGCTGACTATTGAATTCCCAAGGCCACCTTGTTCCTATTATACCATGTATAGCTAAATTTGGTGATTTCCAGTCCAAAGGGTGGAATTAACCAGACTAGCTATCATCTTGCCTATTTGTACAGCACATGATTGTCATATGATTTGGAAATTTGCACTGCTATGCTCTGGATAGCAAAGGGGCATCAGAGAGGCCAGGTCTGAGTCCAGAACTTTCACTGTAACTCATAATCCTGACACCCCAAGTGAGCATGGGGACCAGTCAACCCCCTAGCTGGGTGATCAGAGTCTTCAGTACGGAAGAGACTAAAAAGAAAGCCTCATCTATACAAATGTGTAGAAGTTGACTACTAAGCCAGCTACATGGTGGCGTGCTGGAAGTTTGAAATCTTCATGTGCATTTGTTTCTCACAGGACAGTGGGGGAATGCAAGCCAGGATTGTCAGTAGCTCATCTGGGTGTGTAACAGAACAATTCAGTTTGGAACAAACCTCCAAAGGCCCTCTAGTCCAAACCCCAGCTCAGAGCAGGTCTAATCAGGTCAGGTTGCTTAGGGCTATGTCCAGCTGAGTCTTGAAAACCTCCAAGAATAGAGATTTTACATCTTCTCTGGGCAACCTGTTCCAGGGTTTGATCACCCTCATGATAACTTTTTTTATCCTAATACCTTGTCAGAATGTTCCATGTTTCAGCTTGAGTCCATTGCCCCCTATCCTATTATCATGCATCTCTGAGAAGAGTCTAGCTCCACCTTCTCTTTGTCCTCTGATCAGGTTGCTGTAGACAGGAATAAGGTTTTCCCGCCTTTTCTTCTTAAGGCTGAGCAAACCCATTGCTCTCAGCCTCTCTTCCCCTGACCAGCTTGGTGGCAAAAAGGCAGAGTACCTCAGTCTGTTCCCTGTTGCTTCTCGCTAGTTCCCCTGCCTCACTGACCAGTAGGCCCACATTCTCCTTAACCTTTCTTTTGCTGCCAATGTACTTAGAAAAACCTTTCTTGCCATCCTTCACCTCCCTTGCTAGTTTCAACTCCAGCTAAACTTTGGCTTTCCTGACTCCATTTCTACATGCATGGGCAATGTCTTTGCATTCCTCCCAGGTAGCCTGTCCCTGCTTCCACCTTCTGTGCATCTTTTTTATGTTTGAGCTCAGCCAGAAGCTCAATGTTCATMCATGCTGGTCTTTTGCCAGCTTGCTYGACTTTCTGCACATTGAGGTGGATCATTCCTGTGCTCTGAGGAGCCTGTCCTTGAAGAACAACCAAGTCTCCCAGGCCCCTTTCCTTCCAGGAAAGTTTCCTACAGGATCCTGCAAGCAGGTCCCTGAACAAGCCAAAACCTATTCTTCTGAAGTCCTGGATCTAACTTACTCCTCTCAGGATCTTAAACTTCGCAAGTCTCATTGCTGCTGCAGCAAAGGTTGCCCTTGCCCTTTACGCTATCCACCAGTTGTTGTTCACCTGTGAGTTGCAGGTCCAACAGGTCACTTTCCCTCACCAGTTCATCAGTCACGTGCATCAAGAAATTATCTTCAACAAGTTCTAGAAATCTCCTGGATCGCTTGTGCCCAGCCATGTTGCCCTTCCAGTAGGGTGATTAAAGACACTGATGAGTACTAGGGTCTGTAACTGAGACTTTCTCTAGCTGCCTGAAGAATGCTTCATCTGCCCTCTCTTCTTTATTAGGTGAGATGTAGCAGATACCCATTGCAGCATCATCTGTGCTGGTCTGTCCTGTGATCCTTACCCACAAGCTCGCTACTGGCTCGTCACCTGTCCCAAGGCAAAGCTCCATGCATATCACTCCTTCATACAGAGCTCAACCTCTCTGCCATCCCTGCCCACCCTGTCTTTCCTGTATCCCTTCATTGCAGCACTCTAGTCATGAGAGCTATCCCACCACATCACCATGATCCTAATGAGGTCTTAGCTCTTCAGCTGTGCATAGACTGTCCTCCTGCTTGTTCCTCATGCTACATGGATTTGTGTACAGGCATTTGAGATGAGTCCCAAGTTGTGCTGCTTTTACAGGGGAGCCTCCCGTGTCATGCTGTCTCCCAGATGCATCTGCGCTGCCTTTTGTGCCCTCAGTTCTCTCCAGGTTATGGCAACCCTCCCCAGCATAGCTCATGTAAAGCCCTCCTCATTAGATTAGGAAGCCTGTTTGCAAAGACACCCTCGCCACACTTTGTCAAGCATACCTCATCCCAGCTCAGTGGCCCTTGATGCGACTGTGGTCACAGAAGCCAAAGCCCTGCCTGCGACACCAGCCATGCAGCCAAGCCGTGACACCCTGGATGAGTCCACTTCTGCTTAGGCCTTTCACTCTCTCACTGACAAGATTGAGGAGACACCACCTGCCCCCCTTGCCCTTCACCCTAATCCCCAGTGCTCTGTAGCCACCCTTAATGCACGCCAGGTTACTCCCAGCAGCATCACTGGTGCCCACATGGAAGAACAGCAAGGGCBAATAGTCCAAACATGAACATGAACAAGCCTGGGCAGCACCTCCACAACTTCCAGATTGGTTGTTAGATTGCTGCCTTCATCTCCATAGGAGGGAGTCTCCTGCACCTGGATCCAGCACCTGGGTCGGGGCAATCCCTGTTATCACTACAGGCTGGGGGATGAAAGGATTGAGAGCAGCCCTGACAAGAAGGACTTGGGGGTACTGGTGGATGAAAAGCTGGACATGAGCCAGCAATGTGCACTYRCAGCHCAGRMGGCCAASYRTATCCTGGGCTGCATCAAAAGAAGCGTGGCCAGCAGGTCGAGGGAGGTGATTCTGCCCCTCTGCTCTGCTCTGGTGAGACCCCACCTGGAGTACTGTGTCCAGCTCTGGAGCCCTCAGCATAAGACAGACATGGGCCTGTTGGAGTGGGTCCAAAGGAGGGCCACAAAAATGATCAGGGGGATGGAACACCTCTCCTATGAAGAAAGGCTGAGAGAGTTGGGGTTGTTCAGCCTGGRGAAGAGAAGGCTTCGGGGASACCTTATTGCAGCCTWTCAGTACTTAAAGGGGGCTTATAARAAAGATGGCGGCAAACTTTTYAGCAGGGCCTGTTGCGACAGGACAAGGGGGAATGGCTTTAAACTAAAAGAGGGTAGATTTAGACTAGATAAAAGGAAATGAGGGTGGTGAAACACTGGAACAGGTTGCCCAGAGAGGTGGTAGATGCCCCATCCCTGGAAACATTCAAGGTCAGGTTGGATGGGGCTCTGAGCAACCTGATCTAGGTGAAGATGTCCCTGCCCATGGCAGGGGGTTGGACTAGATGACCTTTAAAGGTCCCTTCCAACCTAAACTATTCTATGATTCTATAACTATTACACTGCTTTTACCCTTCATGCAGACACCAGGTTCAGGCTCAGCTGGCTCTGATCCCATATGTCTGATTTGCGCAGATGGTCCCTAACTTAACTTCCCTCTGATACCAGTGCTCCTGCATTTATTTTGAGTTGCTGCTTGGCATAGGGACTTGGGAGCTGACCTTACCTGACAGTATACAAAAGGGTTTGTAGTTAGTTAGAGCATCAGTACTTGCAAAAACCAGCATCTATGCTTGGGGAGGTGAAGTCAGACTATCTCGGTTTTCACTGCACGTGCTGCTGGAATTATTAGGAGGTCCAGACAACTGCACAGATCAAAGACACACCAAAAGCTCCTGAAGGTCTTCACCCAACTATCTTCAATAGCACAAGCAAAGATAGATGTGGAAATAGCACTATATTTCACATTACAAAACATGGGGCCAGTACCAGTAGTAGTTTTAAGCCCTCCTAGTCCCTCTCGCTGCTTAAATTTATCAATCAAATGAAAATAAGGTGACTTAAAAAGTAGCCTGGAAGGGGAGCAGGCAATTAGACATTTGCTAAGTTCAAAACACTGTTCATAAGCAGCAGGAGAAAAGAAACAGAGGAGGAAAGGGGGTGTATGAGCAACATCTACTTTTAATAAACTTGCTAAGGAGTATGTGGCAGCACAAGGGCGTTTAAGCAGCCACAACAGATGTAGCTTTAAAACAAACAAACAAGTCTCTGCTTATTTTGCAGTAAAAATTTTTAGAAGGATGCAATCTGAAACAACCCTGAGGGGAAAAAAAAAAGCAAAYGCAAAGCTGAATAGCTCTAGACCTATACTCTATAGGTCTCCCTACTTTCTATAGTGCTGCAAAGTTCTATTAAGTCTTTGTTTCAAAGGTTATTTAAACTTGTGTAGAAGGTTCATTAAATACACAAAAACTCTTCTTGAGGCCTGGAAGTATTCCTGAGCTCCCCTGCAATGACTAAGCCTTTCACCTTCATTTTTATTATTTTGAAGCAGAAGATTAACTTGGGAGAAGCATTGAGGAAGTGATCCTTCCTTACCAAGACTCAAGATGCTTGTGGAAAGGAATATGAAAAAGAAAGAGGTATTAACCCATGAAGAAAAGCAGAAGCATCTATAGCAGAGGAATATCAGTCCTTTGATGACTGGACACAATCCAGATCCCATGTGAATGTAAAAATGAATGCTTTTACAATTCAAAGTGGAAAAGGTGCCCAACTTTCTCGTAAAGGTATAGCAAAGTAAGCCTTTGTAATTGTCATTGGTGTACTAGAAGTAGTATCAGCAGCTTGTCTCCTAGGTCATTGATTAGTATTTCCACAGAATACTGTAAAAACTGCATTGCGATCATCGGCAAAGATGAGTTGTTTCAATAAATGCAGTAAGTTTCAAATTAAATGCTGTAAATCTATAGGTTTGCAGTCTATGCCCATCACCAACCACTTGAGGCTGCCGACTAGTGCCTGGATTTTCCATTTTAAGATGGCATGCCTTAAACATAGGGCAAACCTTTCATTCTGCCCTGCCTTTACATAACTGACACTGCACGTAAAAGTTATCACTGGAAATCACATCGGTAGGAAAGTACGATCAAGAAACGCCACCTGCTGTCTCCTGGATCGCTGTTCCAAAACACTGCTGGAATGCAAGGACATGAACAAAACTCATGTTTTGTTTTATTGCAGGAAGAATATTTGAATATGATAAACAGCAATCCCTTCCCACATAACAGTACCCAAAAAAGCCCTCAGATCCTCATCTGAGGTACTTACTACATAAAGCTTTAAGCAGTGTTTCCTACAGAAGTCTCTTGCAGTGAAACCTAGAAAAAAATGCAGCGATTCACTTTGAAATGCAAATGCCTTGTTTTTTCCAGATTGTTCACAAAAAAAAAAAAAAGTATTAATTGAATTTCACAATGTTGGCTTCTCTTTAATTTCAAGGTTCATCCTTGATTAAAACTCCATATAAGCAAAGTACAATTATTCCACTGGCTGCAATAATACAGTGCACATCCTGTTCTCTGAGTCTGCCTCCAAGAAATGCTCTCTAGTAACTCAGCCCTTGACATTCCAGCCACTCTGACCCAGCAAAACCCCTAAGTATTTGCTTAACTTAGACAAGTTTGTTTTCCTGATCTTGGGCACTGAGAAACCAGAAACCAGCCACACATAAACACACTAAACTAAGCACATGGCTGAAGACACTTCTGCACAGAAGCCAGTGTGCTCAGGACCTTGATG
Organism: Phoebastria nigripes; assembly: GCA_035582835.1. Lineage (NCBI taxonomy): Eukaryota > Metazoa > Chordata > Aves > Procellariiformes > Diomedeidae > Phoebastria > Phoebastria nigripes. Next base: position 1,991,873 of record JAYKAV010000222.1, on the reverse strand, counting down.
CACCAAAAGGTAAATTTATAAATACACATTCAAATCCAAGCTTTCCCGATTAACAAGCCTCTGTGCAACTTGTATGAAACAAATTAGACTTTGTTTGAAATCAGCTGCATAAATATTAGAAGTTGCCTTTTTCTCCTACCTTTTTTCCTAGGGGAGGATGTTACCAGTCTTCTACAACACTTCCAGAGCAACCTTCAGTATTCTAATTGTCTGAATTTTGTGTGTGTTTGTTTGRACCTACCTTTTAATCCTTCTTGAGTCCCTGCTTTCTTTTTCTACTGAAGTATTGTTAGTTATTTAAGGGCATCCCCCTTCTCTCCCAAGACAAAGAAATGGTGTTTCTTGAAAACAAATTATCGACTTAATAGTTAGCTTGAGTAAATCAGCCTCAAGAAAACTAGTCAAGAGAACAAAGAATGGAAAACATCAGCTATATTGATAATTGTAATAGAAGTTATCATTACTTCAGTTGCAGGTAGGATACAGCCTCAGTCAGGAACCTAACCAATTCAGATTAAAACAAACAAACAAACAAACATGCACATCTCAGTCCTAGGATGAACCAACTTCTTGCAATTAATACAAGTTTGAAAGTGCCAATTAAGGAAATTAAACAGAATTGACATAGCATATATTTGCTATGTAACAGGCTAAATGGGTCAAACTATCTTCTACTGCCTATAAAAATGTAGTTTTACATCAAACAGTTGTCCTGATAGTACCAACGAACTGAGTAAATTGAAGAGTAGTTCACTCCTTTAGTTTTTTTGAAACTAATCCTTGCCACACTGCAAGCAGCCTTCACAAATCCTGTATCAAATTTATTTGTGGAGAAATGATTGGGAGCTACTTAAGTGTTCATATTGTATTGGAAGTGTTGAAAGAATTTCCAACCGAGGGAAAAGAAAACGGTTAAAAGCCTGTTCTACTGAATTATGTGTGAAATTACGTGGTACACAGTATTACAGAACAAGTAATTAGCTGTGTTCTTAGACTAATGTATGTAGTACTTCAACCTGTGCAACCACTCATAAAAAGTGTGCACACATTTCACAAAAATGTGATACAAACTTCAAATTATTCTTCACTTACACTTGCATGAAATTCCACCCACTGTGTAACAGTTTTGTGCATTTTAGTATTAACAAGACACATTGGTGACAGAAATGAGTTACAGTGTTAGAGCCTCAGAAGGAAACCTCTGGCCTGCTGTAGCCACATTTGCTTTGATGGCTAAAGATGTGTTTCTGCATGGACGGGTTATTGTTTCTTCACAGTGACTCATTGGCTTCAACGAAGTTTCATATAGCATGCACAGATTCATTCACAGAAAGAATCCTTTGAGTTCTGACATTTGCTTGAGGGGGGGTGAGAGACAAAATAAAAATAAAAAGAACAGAAGCCAAAGAATAGATAAGGTGGCGCAACTTGGAGAGTACCAACCTGGGCTCCACCTAGTCTTGTGTTCACAGGACTGCGAAGTCCTGTACCAACAGGCCCATCACTTCATGTGCAGAAGTAAACCAAAAGTACCTGAGTACCATCCAAGGTATAGCTGTTTCCAATTCCTTCTATTCTGGATGGTGAATGAGAAATGAGTTTTGGGTATACAGGACTCATAGTTACAAACAGCTTTTTGTTACTAGAACCAAGCACATTTGGCCTGGAGTCATTAAAGCTGGGTCAACGTGAAGCTTCTTTGTACTGTTTGTATGATCACTTGCTCTACATGTGAGTGAATTATGCAGGTGATATATAATACTAGTCTAAAAAAGCAATCGTAGTCGCTCCAAGAAACTTGTTGGGACTTAGTTGCAAATTTGTATCAAGATCTGCTTATCCTGGGAGGCTTAATATCAGAAAATCTGAAGGAAGCAATATGCAGGGCCACTCACTCTGAGACTCTGACTTTTGTTCAGGAACCTCCTTCAAGTGAGAAAACAACCAGTTGGTTATCATGCTACCTCCCATAGCATTTCTGTGATCCCATTGGACATGAAAAAACATACTAATATATTGCTTCTGAAGAAAAAGATATTAAAGGGAACAAAAGATGCTTGCTTTCCTCTGATTCTCTTGAGATGTACAGAATTTGAATAAACAGTTAAAGCACTTCCACGCTCTTTTATCTAGACTCTGGACTGCATCTATCCTTTCAGTCAGAACATTACATCTGATGAAGACTGAATTTTCTTCTGATGAACCACAGAAGTCAGGTCAGATACACATACTATTTTGTTCACTTCCATCAGGACGTTTAGCATAGGCAAATCCTGATTTAGGTGCCTGAGGAAAAACTTCAAACCATTCTATCACTCCGTTTCTGAACAACATACAAATATGCACCATCACAGCTTGTTTTTAGCATCAAAATTGAAACATGGAAGATACATGATCTGTATTTAAAATGCAGTTTGACACAAACAGCTTAAACAATTGCTCATTGTGGAGGAGGGGAGAAGACATTTTATTTGAACCTGGCTTCTAAGAGATTGATTGCTTAGAAGAACTGATTGCTAACGGCAATTCAGTTTGCCATCAAATATTGAACTATTCCAACAATAGATTTGACCGAAGYGGCTTAGCAGCCTGACAGCCCAGTTGCTTCTGATTTAAAAGCTTTGCCGGGGTCTTCTTTGAACTAGGAATCTGGAAAAGCATGTCTTCCAGTGTGCACATGGTTATCCGTCCTGAAGCTTGTAGTTTCATATAAATATCTCCTAATTTGGCAGAAAGGTCGGGGTTTTCTTCCATCTTTTCCCTGACTGTAGCCAGCTAAGGAGGAGAAAATGACAGACTGTTACAGTTCAGCAAGTGAAGATCTCATTCAACCACCATAGTGAAGACCAGCAATCACTCAAAGAAAAAAAAAAGTACGCAACGTAAGATATGTAGCTAACGCAATGACTCATAAGAAGAGGATTTTATGCAGCACACAGTATACATCACCAGACAATGGTGGAAATGCACTGGATACCTATTAGAGAGAGTTTATTAGACTTAAAACTTCCTCAAAGTTGTACAGTCCTATTTTCAGTCCTAGTACAGACTAACACAATTATTTTCTATTTAAACCCAGGAAACGTAATTGCTTCTTGGAATCTACCTTCCAGATCAGCACAATTCTAATTATTATTATGTATCACACTAAACGTACGGTACACTACAAATCAATAAAAGTCAGTCTATAGAACACTGAGAAGTTCTATATGCCATACACAGAGTATGAGCTCAAGTATAAGTAAATCTCTTAAAAATTGTTATTGATCAATAACCTTTTGTGGAAGGAATGGGTTAGGACTCATGCTTAGTCTTCTTAGGGACTGTAACAAATTTGCCAAACAAAATCAAAATACAACATTGACACATGCAACATTTATCACAATGAATTTACAAAATGAAATGCTGCTTAAAAAATTTACTTTTCAACAAAGCAGTTAATATACATGGGCTATGTTTTGAAAGGTATGCCCTCCTTCTACCTAGTATTTGTTATTTTACCTATCAGTTATTGGTTTTGTTTAATAGGCAGCAGTGAAAGGCTAAGTATTTAATTATTAACACAGTCTTAAAATACCTTGTTCCATAGACACATTCAAAATGAATACACGAATAAGTTTCAGGAAAAGCAGCAGCAATGCTGCCAAGCTGATAGGGGGACATATGTGCTCTGAAGGAAGCCTTCTTGGTGATCAATACTGTAAAACCTACTTTTTACAGTAAAATATAGTAAAATAGCAAAAGCTATTATTTCCCATATCACACTTCCCTKTATAGCATCACAGGTCTTTGCAAATATTACCAATCTAACAATATCGCTGTGATCAGAACTTTATTCTCATTTTTACATCAAATGAAAATAGCATAGAAGGCAAGGGATTAAATTATTTAAGGGATTAAATTATTTAATGCCACTAGGGAACRCTTCATCTACATTCAGATGAAATTTGAGCTTCTAAGAGGAAGATCCRCAATAAAAAAGGGAAGTGGACAGTTAAGTGCTTTGTCCAACAGTCCAGAAAGCCAGCCAGCTGCTTTGGCATCTGAATGCATCAGAACCCAAACAACTTAGCAGGGTGAACTCAGGCCCCTGGAGTTCTGTAGCGGAACCACCGTCATCGTGGCTCAGCCAAGCACTCYTCTCACTACTGTATACTTACCACCTGCTCAGAAAACTCAATTTTTTTCACAAAGGGAGGCATATCTACTTCCACTGCTCCTTCTAATGTCTTTATTACTTCTTCTAGCGAACCAGATCTGAGCTGGACAAGAACCTTAAAAAGAAAATAAAACCACACCACACAAATAGTACTTATCATCAGAATGCAAATTTTGAAAAAAAGTGTTTGAGGAAGACATGAAACAAAACAGGACAAAATACATTTCTAGATGCTGCGCTGATAAAAATCCATTAATAATGAAGAAAAAAGAGGGAATGATCAATTTCCACAGAGGTTTCAGGTTTTTTTCGCAGCTGGGACCTGGAAAGGAAGGGTAAGCCTGGAGGCAGAGCTCCTCTGATGGAGCTACATTAGCTGTTCTTGAATAAAGTGTTTTTTTCCATAGCTTAGAGAAGTCACTTACAAGGCACAAGCAGTAGACTTTCTCTCAGGTTGTAGACCATACAATTAAAGAAAAAAAATGGTTGTATGTACATATGTGGTTAAGGTTCATAGGGCTGAAGGAGGCCTGAAGTGGGCAGAGCACAGCTAAGGAAGGCATTTACTTGGAGCTGTGGTTTTTTAAATCTCTTGTAGCAAGAAAGCAAAAAGTCACAATGTCATCATTAGAAATTGTTCACGGGTGTGAACAACTTACAGATGTAGGACTGGTCTACTTTCCATTCCCATCTATGGTAGGAAGTGATTTTAAAAAATGGGGAGAGGGTGTTAACAATTCAGAATGTAACTCATCCAGCTGACAGAAACTGTCTGTTGGCCCAAAAACAAGCTTAGCAACAGTACTGATACGCGCTTGTGCTACTAGGAAGCTGGCCTTCTGTTACTTTGCACATGGGGTTTTTTAGTCCAGTATAGCAAACTTGTCTGCAAGATTCTAATACAAAGCAAACATACTTACTTTAAGATTATTGTATAGTTTGTTCTCTGTTTTCATTATCTGGGAACAATAAAATTGGGCTTGCGCTACATCATTCTAGGAAGGAATTATAAATAATAAAAAAAATACGGTTAAACACATGTAACACACTTTCACCATAAAAGTTCAAGAAAAACAACAGTCTTTCACAACTTTTCAATGAATCACAAACCAGCATCTAGAACCCCTTCACCAAGACCCATAGACTCAAACAGCATCCAGCCTGTGAAAGGAACACCCCTCGCTGGAGTTCCCATGCCATCTGGCTCGTTAACACATCAGACAGTACTCCCTGCCTCAGATCAGCAGGGAAAGGAAGCATGTAACCAACACTGAGCATAAGCTCACCTAAAAGATAAAAGATCTACACACATGCTCAGTTTGACACATGTCAGAGTACTTAAATGAAGTACAGCATATGTTAATGTGGGTATTTATCCTGCCCAGCACTTTTAACCTTTTGGACATACACATTTACAGTACTGTATCTATGCCATCAACTGATTTGTATAGACAGTAAATGTTACACTGACATTTACTAGTCCAACCACTGTTACTTGGGATCAAGAAACATATTACTCACAGCAAGAGGTACTGTCAAAGATCAAGCAGCTTAAGGAATAATTAAGTGTAACGTGGAGCATTATTCTGTTTGCAAAACAAGATTTTTAACTGATTTTTACATAAAGCAACAGCATCAAGGATATTTCACATTGTTTCAGAGACAGAGATTTTGTTTTTTAACCTCAATGCCAATGAGAAGCCCTGTCATGCGATCATGCACATGAATAAATTAATTTCAATGATGCTGTTGTTCAGTGTCTCTGTTCACAGTGCAAAAAAGACCACAGAGTGCGTAAGAAAATTTTAACAATTCTACTTCATCCATTCAAATCCATGAACAACATCAAATCGCTAGCTCTTACAGTGCCTCTGACCTCTGTTTAGACATGAAACAGAGAAGGTTCAGAATTTCCTCAAGCTGTATACACAAATTAATGTCAGAGGAAATACTAGACGTTAGAATTTCCTAATTGTTATTCTCCTGCTCAGTCTTTCACCGTGTACTGCCTCAGAGCCCCTTCATATCAGTGCTAAGGCACATGAGGTATATGAAAACCTCCCCCTGAAGAAACATGTTGTGGAGAAAGACAGGCCATCTCCCAGGCAGTAGGGCAATACACATCCTAGCCTTTGAGTTTGCCTCCCAAGATAAACATTTTAAAGAGATGATTGTGCAAATATTTCAAATTATCATTTTAATTCTATTTAAAGGAAACCATCACTAAATAGCAGTATCTGCAGGACTGGGTCCATGGTTACATCTAACCTGCTGGCCCAATTCTCTTTCATTTTCTAAAAATATTCTGTATGGCATTGTCATAGCACAAAATGCCTGTGCATTAGACTCAAGACATATGTTTACATTTCAGAATTTCCACATTCATTTTGTGTGGGAGTTGTCTATAATCCTACTCTTTCCGGGGCCTAAAAGTTCTAGTACTTGAAGTTATTACATAGATCAGTTATGCTTCCTCTATGTTAGCTTCCTTTCACTGACCATCTTACTACAATAAAACTACAGAGCTTCAGGCACAAATCAAAACAAAAGGTATTGTACCTGGTTCAGAGCAGTTGCCACAGCAAAGCAGAACGCTCGCAGTGGTAATGTGTCACCTTTTAGCTGTGCTTCTTCAAGCAGTTTCGCAGAGATTTTGCAAGATTCCAGGTTGTCCTGCACAGAAATTTCAAACCTAAGTTGCATTTTTATTCTTGTGATCTGAAAGGACTGTAGGCATTTGCAATCACATTCAGAAGGCATTCAGAAGTCAACATACTGTAAGATTACCAAGGCAATCCATATCTGAACCCAACCAAGTAGATTGTGTGCCATATTTCTTGAGAAACAGAGGATTAAAATACGATATTCAAAACTACAGTGTTCAGAAAAGGGTAAAAATAACTTCCATTACTTTAACAACTATGCCTTGCCCTAACTGTTTTGGCTCCTACAAGAGATAAAACAACCCGGCACTATGCTAAAACCAACACTTTCCCTTCCACTTTCCTATCATTCCCAAATCAGGAAGAAAGCTGACTTTTTGTCCTTACTTTATTCTAAAAGCTACATTAGATAGTTAACGAAATCAATGTTTTCTAAGCATTGAACTACTCAGCACTAAAGAAATTTGTGTATGTGCAAATTCAAACATTCAGCAATTTTTAGCCTCTCTTACGGATTAGATCTTGCAAGATGTTTCCAAAGTATATATTCTGATATGATAGCTTAGACATTTGCGTGTTTTCCAACACAGAGAGCTTCCATTATTGCTGGGACTATTTTCAATAGCAGTCCATAGTAAAAGGCAATGAGTTTACCCATGTGTTACCTCACAAACCACCAACTCTCAAAAACAGTGCTCCTCACACTGGAAATTATGAGTAGATCTGACTGGACCCCAAACAAAATAATACCTGCCAAACTTAAAAGCTGGCAGCAGGAAGGTTTTGTAACAACTGGTACCACCAATATAAGAGCCTTCATATTCCTTCCTAGTATTTGGTGTTGATTTCTGTTTCTACTGTTCAAAGTGTCATTCCTGCAAAATACTGGCCATGATTTAAGGGATAGGGTCATCCTTTGGGTGTTCAAGGGATGCTTTTCCATGCCACTGCTGAATGGTCTGCACAGCTTGTGAAAATATCTTTTAAACCACATGAGAAAGCTGTGGTTTAAAACATGTTCTTTGAAAATTTAGAAACATTCTGACCACCAGAAGATTGATTATTACTACATAAATATTCTGTTGTCATCAAAAGGCCTATAGCCCTTTCCTGCACTGAAAGAAGGACCATCTGTTACCTTAGAGGATAGCAGTRCCTTACAATGATTCAAAACATCCCAGAAGTGTTTTAAGAGTTCATGTCTAAAACGCTTACGTACAAAGATTAAACATTAATTCCTTTGTTTATCCACTAGCAATAATCTGAGCTTTAAGCCTTGCACATTTTTCTGTACTGGTCTCTGGCATGGTTATTCAAAAGAAACCAAGAATTAACCTGATAAAAATCCAGCACTGCTTTTATGATACCAGCACCATTATTTCCAGTATTCAAGTAGTGCATCTTGAAGATATTTCCCTTCAAGGTTTTTTCTGAGGTTTCTTATGTTGCATCATGAGCAAGAACACTTTTGAGCTTCATGGTTTCTCCTCCTACCACTAACAGCTGAATCAACAGATTAAGCTTTTGAAAGAGCTCCACCTAATCCTCTTTAGTGCATAAAGGGTTACTACAGCTTATTCCCTTATTGATAGTATTTTATCTTAATGAAAAAACACCCACAAATTTATTGTGGCTGTTAAAACAACCAGGTGACAGCTCAGAATCATCTCCCCTCTATTTTTAGCAATTTCCTAAACAAGTAACGATGGGCCAGATTCTCTACTGAAAACATAGGTAGGGCCAGAAGTAGTAGAAAACAGAAGTCTCAGGAACCTCTTCCTGTTGCACATGCCATGGATCCAAGCCTTCTGACAGCAGGCCATGGAAAGAACCATGTAAAGATTTTAGGGAAGAACCTACAGCAGAGGGAGTAAAGGATACCTCAGAGAAACACAGTGGGTTTCTGTGAAAGCCTTTACCTAAACAGGCAGAGTATAGACCAAGGAGCAACCTTGAAGTGGTAAATATTGCCTCAGTGGATGCTAGTAGCCAACACCAGCTTATAAACTTCGGTTGTAGCATAGTGCCAGAGTCTTTGTACATTCGTAACTTTCTAAAAAAGGCGCCTTCTRCGTAGAACTGGTAACATCCCTAAACTGACTGTAACCATCAATCTCTAGCTGTTTTTAACAGCAGACAACTTCCACAGCTCTGTCTACTGCCTCACTCTCCAAACACCAAAGTCACATGGCTATTTCTATTTCCCCTGACCTAAAGGCAGCCCTGATTCATACAACTGAGAATTTCAGAAGCACCACATAAATTACTGCTGAGCTACCATTTTAGGCCAACTCCTTTTTATCACGTATGCACTCAGTTTCATTGTATGAAAAACCTGAGGAAGTTTAGTCTAGTGGTATAATTTTTCCTCAGCTAGTGTCTTTCTTCCTAAAAACATGGGGAAATTGAAGAAGAGTTTGGGAAGGGCCTATGTTAATATTTCAAATTGCAGAACTGACTCAAATCTAGAGAGGAAGATCAAAATAAAAAAGTTTGGGGATCTCACTTCTCTACAAAAGGGAAAGAGTTCTAAGGAAACACTCATAGAACCTATGTAGCCTAGTTTCTTACTGTATTCATGCTCTTTTTCTCTGAGCTAAAAATACAGTTAAGCTCAAGGGGCAACCTGTCTCTCACTGAAGGCATTAATTTAGGTTTCTTTCCTGCACTCAGCTGTCCATTTTCATCAGGCACGTAGTAACAGATTACCTTTGAGAACTCTAAACGTTGTCAAATTTGGGTGCAAGTACAGAAACGGTTCAAGGTTACTTGGAGTGGGGGGGGAGAAATGGATGGGAGATGTCTAACAAACAGAACATATCCTATATATGCCTTGTCTCTTAAGGAAGCCAGACTATAAAACCAATATTGAGGCTCAAGCACAGAGTGTAGTCTGAAGAGATGCACAGATCCCAGAGAAACAATACTATCAGCTAATCAAAGGCTGTATCAAATTTGTTCCTTAGTGCTTATGTCCACATAATTTTTGAGACATTTGCTTTGTGACATTAGTTTGTATGGGAAGCTACATATGTGCACCATATCATGCACAATGAAGCAATTTAGGACTTAAATATGTCTAAAATATTTGCACTACGTAAGAAATCATGACTGGGAACGTATGGAAATTTTAAAATCCAAAAAAAAGGAAGACATAGAGAAGGCATTTCAAATACTTTTTCATCATGTAAATTGAAAATACTTACCAGTTTGTAGCATATTGCAAATGCAAGTAGGTAGGTTTCTTTGTTGAAARGTATACCTTGTTTTTTCATTTCTAACAGAACTTCCAAAGCATCTATCAAAAATACATTAGTGTTACTCACTTCATAAATTTAAGACTGTACATTTAATAACTGAAAAAAAAAAATTCAACATGGTATGAGCTCAGTAAGTCTATTTCAAAATAAGAATGTAAACTGAAATCTATTATTTTTTAAAAAATCAATACATTTCAAAAAGTTTAATATAGGGTCAGTTGGATGTAAATATTTCTTCCCGGCAAGGAGGTTTTCAATCTACATTAGCATCTGGCCTTACTGTTCCATTATTTTCATGCAAATCTAAAACTAAATTCTAGATACTTGACAAAGCCACTCATTCTTCCTAACTGCCCAGAAAGCAAGCCTTTTAAACACATGATCAAAGCTTCCACCATTTTAGGCAAACTATCTAACAGCCCTCAATAATGCACATTGCACATGCTCCACTACACCACAACACTGATCAAGTTATTTTTACAGTTGCTCAGTCTCAACTTTTAGGACAACCGCTGAACTTAGATTTGCCAAACGTCAAGAGACCAAGTGCTACGTGCTCAACAAATTTCAAATAAAGGGATTTGCCTGAAAAGCTTACTGCATGCTCAATTTAAGATTTTCTCATGGAAAGTCTTCTCAGTGAGGTCAGATGATTCCCCCTTATCCTCACAAAGGGCCAAACTGATTTGAAGCATTTGACTTAAATATTGCAGTAGCCACTCTGTGTGGGCACACTAGTAAGATAAACCAAGAGAAGACTACCGTCTGGTTTTGTTAGCAGAGGAAAAAGGGTACTCCTCCCTGCTCTGACACAATGCAGAACTGCCAAAAAAAATGTTGAAGAACTTACTGTTCCAAAAACCACATAAAACAAACTTTGAATAGAGAAAACAAAAAGTTATGAGAAATTACAAACCAAAGAGAAGYTAAGCCTTCAGAGAACAGGGTTTAGGTAACAAGCCTGCCCAGAAAATCACAATTCTGTGCAACTGAGAATGGTAAGAATACCATACCATAAATACAGCCTTCCATTTTTATTACACACTACAGTGCAGCTCATTCACATCTACACTGGTTTACATGATGTTTGGCCTTCTAAAACCATAAACCAATCAGCAATATTCATTAAAAACATATATATTTATATACACACACACACACTTACAGTGAGAAGCATCCTCCTCAAAATGCATTTGCCTTAGCCAACACAGTACTTACTTTCAAAATGGCCCTTTTTAAACAACATAGTCATCAAAATATGGAATGATGTGTTCTCTGAGAAAAAACCACGCAAATTCTGGAGAACATACAAACAGAGCAAGTGTAAAGAATGTTAGGACAGTGAGCATTCTTACCRTGCACAGCATCTAGCAGGTCTTCCTAGTGGAATAAGCCCCATCTTCACAAGTCCAACATTTAACTCTCTGGGTTCCCTGACTGTCCCTCTGTCAAGTAACCTCTAAAATAGTAGTGATTCAATATGATCAAAAGCTCACTAAAATGAAACTGAAATTTCCCAGAGATTCTGACTATAATTTTTTTTAATGACAGATTCTGACCTCTAAGTTAATGCAAGCAGAAGTCACGGACTAATGGCAACTCCAAAATCTCAGCAGAAATACAGCTTGCAGCTGATTAACAATATCTTTGGGGTAAAGTACCACCACCATGAAACTGAAATAATTTTTTGCTAATCACAGTATCAAACGATGAACAGATCAGCACAAGGGCTTGAGTGATGACAAGCAGAGTAGCAGAAGAAAGAGCAAGTTTATTTTACATTCCACTTCAATCACACTGTGTGTTGGGAATAGCCAAATATAATGCCAGAGGTATTAAGTCTAAATTTCTGCAGCAGGGTCTGAAGAAGTGGTACTGTGCCTTACTATATCCATCAGTTACTAAGTCCTGCAAGTACTGCAGGACCTGTCTTAATGACATAAATCTCAATCAAAAAAACCTAAACCAAACCAAAAACCACACATACTCTTACACATGCTTAATTTAAGAATAGTAGCCCAAACAAGACTTCTCCCATTTCTGGCTAGGCATATCTCATGCCTTAATGAATTAACGTCATAGAGATGACTTTCCACTGGCCACCAGAGGTTTTTGAAGACACAACATCATTGCACAGAATCTTTTTAATTTATTATACAGTTGGCATGATTAATATCTTGTCATAACAGCATGCATAGCATTTTACAGATGTTCAAAAACAAGTCCTTAAGTTTCTTCAGCACTAAAATGGCCAAGTTCCTGAGCTGATGAATATCATACCACCTCTACAGGGTTCAGAGGGAGTCTGAAGTACAGAGTAACATGAGAAATCTGTTGGTGCAAATAACCCAAGGGATTTCAGAGGACTACTTCATGAAAACTCAGAAGTGTTCATTTCCAAGAATGATCTAATGCAACACAGGATGCAGGAAAACATGCATCAGCTGTGTTCATTTGAGGAATTATTTTCTAATCAATACTTTTTATTCAAATGATGCAATTATACAGAAGTACAATAACAAAGTTATCAGTCATACTAGCATTTCATTTTCTTTTAATTACTGTTTTGCTATTTTTAAAATAAAAACCATGTAATCTGCATCCTTACATTAATGTCATAGACATCCTTGCTACTGCAGCACATATACTGCAGGTCTTTGAGCTCATGCAAGGCTCATGCGTAGCATACCAATTACTCATATTGGACTAATAATAATAACAATATTTTCAAAATATATAGGGGAATTACCTGATCTTTGATAAGTTCTACTGCAGGTCTTTCAAGGTCCAGCTCATAACATAGCCTCATAAAGAGGGGCCCAAATTTAAAATTACGTAAGGCTGTGACTCCATTCTGTTCATGGTACCTATTGGAAAGATTAAAAAAAAAAGTTAATCACACAGGGCATGGAATTTGTCAAGGGAAAACACCTTTAAATAGACAGCAAGATCTGTACGTGCAATGACAGAGGCACACTTCTCTATCTGCACCAGCCAACGACATTTAGATAACAGGAGATTAATTTTATGGAAACAATATTGTTTTGATCAAACTAATAAATTAACCAGTAATATGTAATCTCTTCCATTTCCAGTAAAGTAACCTGCATTGGATTAGTAATAGAATGGGTCTCTGCCATGAAAATTCCCAGCTACTTTACCTTCTATTCACAGAGCAATAGCACAGGAAGTTGCAGCAGTCTATTTTAGCAGCAGTACCTGCTAAAATACCTCAACTTTTTCTCTCCTACACTAAAAAATAAATAAAAAGATAAAAATAAAGTATTTCACTTTTTTCTTTATAGCTCCTACACTGTAATTGCTGGGAAAGTTTTCATTCACAAAACCTGACCTGCCACTGCTGGGTCCAGACCAGTTTATAACCAGGCGTGTCTTGGCTGGAAAATGCCACTGAACACACCACTACCTCTCAGCTGAGAGATGATGCTCACCATTCATTCTGCATACAGTAGGACACCTTTGTTCTCACCACTTTGTTCCCGTATCTTGACTCTTCTTTGATCTGAGAGTCTCTGAAGGGTTGGAAGATCCAAAGTAAATGAAAATACAGCCTTAGTTTAAGGGATTAACTATGCCTATAGCCACTGAATTAGGGCAAGCCCTCAACTGCACACAAAACCTGAGATGATCTAATAAAAGCAAAAAAACAAAGACAGAAAAGAGTGTTACCTGGATTGTTAAAAATACCTGTAAATAACTTGTCTGGCTAGTTCCACATCAGATGAAGTCTGACATAAATGCAGTAAATTTTTTAATTCATTTTTGAGAATCATTCCATTTTTCTTTAGTTTTTCTTTAATACTTTTAAAATACGGATCTGAAAATAAAACACATTATAGCAGCAGTCTATAGACAATTCCATTACCTGTGTTGCATACTTGGTACCTGAAACATGGAGATTCAACGAAGCAGAAAGCTTATTTTTTTCACCAAGAAAAACGCATAAAGCTTCTCACAGACAAGCATCCCTAGGTGTCCCCATGAAGCCATGTCAGACTTGGAAAACCAAGAAGATGCTTATTATGAACTTAATTTCATTGTGTATGTTATGGAATATATCAGGTAATACAAAAATTTTAAAGGGGAAGGAAGTTTTGTAAGTGACATTTTCTGCCTTATGTTCTTTTTTTAAAAAGCAAGCAAACAAACAAAAACAATCCCACTCAGCATTCAAACAAGCATAAGAACTTCTACTCAACACTGCTCTTACAGAAGATTTAAATTCCTTCACAACTGATGGAAACACAAAGAGTCTCATACATAATCTACGTATTTCTATACATAGCCATAAACTTAGAGTTGCTTCCCTTCCCCCCAAAAAAGAGGTTTCTCTATCCAGCACATTTTCCTATGACAAAGCAAGCACAAAGATGAGTCCTTCAGCTGGTAATCTCAAGGCCCTGATTTAGACATAGACAAGATTAAAATCACATGTACCACCCGGCAGCCCCATTTGTCTAATGGTGCTGCTCCCCGTCTTGGGCAGGGAAGTGAACTTTTTTGTAGCAGTTGCTAGGTCACTGCTGTTTCCAAGCCAGTCACCTACACAAGAGGGGCAAATTGAGCACCCCAGAGAACAACATATTCTGCTACTGGATGCATATCTGTTGCTACATGCAAATACAAGTCCTTACTCAAGACTGAGATGCAGAGCTGAATCCTGTGAAGTCAGAAGAATGTACAAGTATGCATATATAATGGTTGTGATGTGTTCAAAGGTGCGCAGAAATTTAACAAACACCTGGGATCCAAACTGTATTTGTAAAGAACACATAATAGTTATTATAACTACTGTAGGTAATTGTTTAACTGCTGTAGTTAATAGTATAACTATTATAGTTAATAGTTGCATTATAACTATAATAAATAATAGCTATTATATATTCTGTGTAACAGAATAGTTATTGCTGCTTTTTCCATTTCTAAACCAAGTTTAGGACTAGCCCTACTTCTTTTCATCTTTCAAGTGTTAAACTAAACACTGAGTACAGAAACATGCACACATACACACAAGTAGGTGCTTAGCACATTGTTTTCATCAGTTCTCAGAGGCAACTATTTGTACAAAACAGAAAGGTCAACTGTGACCTGTAAAGCCAAATATTTGGCTTCTACAAACCTGTTTTAGCAAGAGCGATTGACCCATAGCAATAAATTCAATGTATCTCAAGTACAGGATGAATAAACCCCAATATGAGTACGTCATCATCACAGCAAAATACAACATTATGACTTGCCACTGCGCGATTTAAATTCTACTTTTACTTAATATAGAAAAACTGTCATTTTGACTTTACCTCCCTCTCTGTCCCAGAAGACTGGTTTATATAAAACTAAATTTGATTATTTGTCTCTTCCTTGCCACACAAAAAGAAATTAAAATTTACTACATCCTTTGGAACAATTGTCAATTTGTAACACTAGAGCACCTGCACGTGTTTAAAACAGGTGCAGGAAATGGAGTTTTACCTAACCTTTCTTAAATATTAAGGACAGGGTTATGTTTGTATTTATGTTCCTTAAAGAAAGGAATTTGTATATGCTTTAAACAGCATGACAAAATCCCCATCAGAAAAAATCCACCGATCTTCCTCCTTTGTTATTTTGGAAAACCTGAATTTTTTTTTCATATTCTGAGTATGCATACGTCATCTGGAATTGGGTGTACAACTGAGAACTTACATTAGTTAAAAGGAAAAAAATCTAACAGAATAGGCTAGCTAAATTTACAGAGCGGGTTAAAAGAGAATTACTGGCATAAGCCTTCTCTGGATAGTTAAGTAGCTATTAGGCTTTGTATTAAATTTCTCTGCTGATGATATGTTAGAGAAGATTTGTACAGAAACAGTATTTTCTATTAGACTATCTGATGAAGTTGAAAAAGCAAGGACACAAACATTTCAGGTCTTATGTAAACACCTTGCATACTTGAAAGCTTCTCCACATCTTCCAGCATAACTAATATTGTTTCATTCTACAAAGTCTCAGATCTTCCAATTATTTTAGCTACAAAAAATTTGCAAGAGGAAGACATAAGTTGTTGCTTTAAATGGGGTCAACTGGCGTCATATTAATGACTTTGACTGTCTTATTTCCTAGGACTCACACTAAAATTGAGAACGGTGATTATGAAATAAATACTAATACCTTTATTGCCATGAACTTCATTTCTAATGGCCACTTTCATCTGTTGAAATTCTTGCAACTTTATATCATCTTCTGTTAGGAGATACCGCTTCCCTACCATAAGAACAAAAGAGGAAGGTTGAGTTTTACGTCACGCTGTCTGTTTTAATACTCTTGAGCTTTGCATTTATGAATTACTACTGTTAATTATTGTGTGATGCCAGACCACTGGCAGCATGACACTAAAAAGACTGCAAAAATTGCAGTTGCTCATGTCACTGACAAAAGAACCTGAGCACTATGTCACAGCCTTCCAGAGTTAATGTGGACAAAGATGAAGAAGTATATATTTATTGGATCTGCAAAAGAAAAACTAGAGACACCATTCCTCTCCACATAGCCAAGGTACAAGAGGATTCTGCACAAGATCTTCTTCCCCTTTCATGCCTTTATAATGATTTGTCTTGTCATCTCTTTGTTCACCACAATTCACTAGTGGCACAGCTTCCTTTCCCCACATGTGCTGTCCCCGCTATTGTAGAATGCATTGTTCTGGAAGCTCCAAACGCAGTACGAAGACAAAAGGAAAAAACACAAAGCTTATTATTTGGATCACAGTAACACTCAGGAGACCTAGTGAAGTTCTGGTGCATCAGAGATAAGACATGTCTTATCTCTGAGATGTCTCAGAGACATCAGAGATAAGTCAGTCATTGAGTCTAGAATCTCAAAATTAACTTTGGGTGCTGATCTCAACTGTACTGTGTTGTAAGCTCCTTTAACAAAAGCGTCATGCAAATGCTTTTTGTGAAGTTTTTGCTGTTACAAAACCAGCTCTCCAGTAGATTTTTATTTGCAACCAATGACTTTGTAACAGAGTGTCACTGTAATAGTTTATGTTGTCACAATCTAATCTTCTAAGTTTTTGGCTTCTTAAAGAATGACTCTAATCATGAAGGGACAAGAGCAAGTATTGACCTGAGTTAGGTTATTTATTCTCCTTCTGCATTTCCCTAGCAAAATGTAACACGCCATGCAAATAAAAACACTTGTTTTCTATGCAAGTGAAGCATGCTAATGACACATTTCCTAAAATCTGAAGAAAAAATCCATTAAACAGCACCTTTAGCCATTAAATTTAATGGAAACAGTTCCAATCGGTAAACACTTTATCCAGCATGAAACTGGCCTGGATTACCCTGCCATTTACTTCCCACAGACCTTCTCAGCTAGTCTAACACCAAAAGACCATCCCTGACCTGGGCCTCTCCAGAGCTGATGCAGGAATCATGCTGGTGCCTGGGGTGGGACAGGCACACCACACCGCATGGACACTCAGCGGTCACAGGTGGTGTCAGCAGAGAGCTTGGGGCAGCAGAATTTTACCCTTCTTGAATTCAATTTGCTGAACTCTACCACTTCCTTAAATTCATACCTTAGAGTGTTATAGAAACAAACCAGTGCAAAACCAACTAAGAGGGCCTCCGAGGAAAAAGGAGGGAGATTGACACGATGGCTGGCGTGCGCAGGCGGTGCAGGCCATCCCGGAGAACTTAACCAACCAACCTACTTTACCTCAGATGTGCCACAACCCTCTAAAAGGAAGGCCAGCGAAGAGCGGTGGGCAGACCACCACACGGGGGGAATCTTCATGTCTCTGAGGGGTCTAACAGAGCCGTAAACTGAGCGAAACCTCCACTGACGTTGGCGCAGCAGGCTGGGAGCCCTGAAGGGCCTACGCTGGGGAGCCCTCTGCCATACACCTCCTTTCCATGCGCCCCGTTTTGTTCTCTGGGCAAGGGAGTGCCTTCGAAAGGCCTCTGAAGCCCGGGCGCAGTGGTGGTGGTGGTGGTGACAACCAGCGGGCACTGCCCAGGGTCTGGATAACGTTGTTGTCCTCCCAGAATAAATACATGCATGTATTGCGTTTATGAAGCTGCAATTTTTTTTTTTTTTCAGTGGCTCGTATCCAGCCAGCGGCAAGCACGGGATAAATTGAGTAACGCTGCTGCCAACCCTCCCCGCGGGATAACTCTGCCGCACCAGCTCGGCCGGCCCACCGCAGCAGAAACGGGCCGGCTTTGAAACCCACAGGGAGCTCCTCGGCCCTCCCCGCCATACCCCGCGCCGATAGGGGTATCCCCACAGGAACTCCAATTCCCGTCAGGCACAAGACTGGTGGCGGTCGCTGGTCCTGCCGGGAGTTGTAGTACTTCGATGGGCGCCCCAGTCGGCGGGCCGCCCAGGGCCCCATCCCGCCGCCCGCCCTCCGCCACGCAGTCCGTGTTACCTCCAGGCGCGCAGCCCCAGCAGCCCGAGGCGGGCGGGCGAACCGCCGACCGCCGCACCGCCTCCCGCAGCACCCGCTGGCAGCCGCCAGCGAGCACCGCGGCCATCTTGCGCCCGGGCCGGCCGGCGGCGGCCGGGGGCGGGGCGCTCGCAGGCGTGCCCCGCGCCGCCGCTCGCCTCCTCCCTCGGCGCCATGGCCGCCCCCGTGCTCAGGCGAGGCGTGCTCTGGAGCGGGAGGGCCCTCGGCGCTGCGGCAGGTCGGTGGTCCGTTGGCAGGCGGCGGTGGGGCTCGCTACGGCGGCGGGGCGGGGGTGAGGGGGGCGCGCTGAGGGACGGCGCGGGGCGGGCCGCGGGGGACAGGCCCTGGCGGGACGGGCCCTTGAGTCGCCGTGGTTGCCGCTGGCTGCGGTGGCCGCCGCCGTGGGGAGCGTGAGCAGGGATGGGGTGCTGCGTGGGGACTTTCCCTTCGCCTTTATACATACATATATAAAATTGGAGACAGCTCTGAGAACGGCATATAACTAGCGTGCGGTGCGGGAGAGTATTCTTAATTTGTTTTTCGTAGATACTCCACCTTGCCGATTTCATAGCTTGATATTTTAGGACCTGCCTTTTTGGGTCACGGGAAGCCACGCGGCGTTGTATGGAGGCCGCCAAACCCGCGGCAGTAACTGTTCAGCAAAACCTAGTAACTCAGGTGACAGAACGACAACCAAGACAGATGTTTTTGAAAAGCCACCTTTCCAAAAATCCTGACCTTTGGGAAGAACTCAGCTCAGCAATGTTTACTTAAAGTGTGGTTATGATGGGTAACTTTATTGTGCCTTTTCATCTTCCCCGAGCAGAAATTTCTCTGTGCTGCTTCCTGGTAGCTAGATGCCCCTGTCTCAGAAACGCCACCCTTTCCTCTGGCACTGGAGCCGCTCAGCGGTGAACCGGCATGAAGAGCTCAAACCTGACCTCCAGCTTACCTGAGCAAAGCACTGTCATACAGACAGTTGCTTGTGCTATAGAAAATAGTTCTGTAAACTGCCATGCTTGTTAGTGGCATCCTTAGCTGTGAACGAGCATACAGAAGTTTATCCTAAAAAAAAAAAAAAACCAAACCCCAGATCTTTTGTGTGCCTCTTTTATCAACATAATGAAAAACAGCTTTAAAAGAACCCCCACCAACCAAACAAAAATGCCTCTTTTTCTTATTTTCTAACTGTTTGTTAAAGCGTTGTACGTATTCTTATATTCTGACTGTGGAATTCCGTGTACCAGGTCTTTTTGACAAAAATTTGCAAAGATGTTCAGAGCTGGATGTGTATGTATAATTGCATGTCAGAAGGATGGTGAGGAGAAAAATTGTTTCACAGCCAAGAATAACAAACTTTAGTGGTAGCAGGCAGATTTTCAGATAAAGGCTTTAAGGCAGTTGCTAAGAATTCTGTGTAGCGTAGTAATGTCTATTTTTAAAATATTTCATGTTTCTTAACATTAATTTCTGCAACCTTCTGCATGTGTTTCTATATCTTCCTTCAACAAATTTTATCCAGATGTTCCTCATGCATCTTCAAGGCCTCATCATCTGTGAATGATGCACAAACATGGTTTGTTCTTCCAACTGAAGCATTTCCCATTTTGTTTCAAAAGCTAGAACAGTGTCTTGACCAGATTTCAAAGGTGGTACAAAGAGTATTTGGAAAAAAACTTTCAAAAACATTTGAGTGAACTCTGCAGTTCACAGGAGATGCGAAAAAGGGAGATGATGAAAAATGGAATATTTCCAGATGAGTGTCTACCTTTCATTCCCAGTGAGACATATCTTTACAAGTGGAAAAAATAGCCATCCGACAACAACAGAAAAGCTTTTTTGTGCGTATGCATCTTTTTTGCTTATGCTTTTATGCCTACATTTAGCTGATTGCTAGCATTTGATGAAGAAGGTCTGTGTGCACAAAGAAGCTATCCTATATTGTTGTTCGGGGTTTTTTCTACCTTGACAAATTTATCATTTTCTTAAATACAGAGTTCAGGTTTGGGAAGATTTGTTTCATGCTGAAAAAAAAGTTTTAGGGGAAAGCTTTTCTATTTTATAAATGACAGGGTAATGGCTCATCTGCGTACAAGGAATCTGAACTGTTACGGTAGCTGCTGCTGACAGCTGTGTCATAAAGACAGTTTAATGCATCCAACTCAGTAAATGTGATAGGTAGGTGATACCTAATAAAGTGTTAGTTTGTTTAGAGATGTCTAAGCAACCTGGCTTATGGAGTGATTTCTTTCTTCATTAGGTAGAAGATCTCTTCTTTCTGCGGCCTATGTGGACAGCTCAAAATGGGAAAAGAGACAAAAAGAGGAGCATAGCCTGGGTGAGAAAAGTTTGTTTCTTTTTCTCCACTTTGACTAATTAACTGCAAMCTGAACTCATTGTAGACTAGCTCACCATCTATAAATACTTCAAAATAAAAAAATGCATGGAGCAAAATGCTTTTGAGGTTCTATGTGAAAATCTGCTCAAGATATTAAAAATCTGTCATATATATTCAAAGCTATAATGCAGAAACAAGTTAGAATTTGCCCATTTAAATAATGTTTGGTTTCTACAAGCTAATTTTTTTCTTTCACAAAATCCAGAGCTTTTATGAATGTCATAGTTTTGTGCCTGACAGTTAAGACTGTCTCCGAGTGTCCTCTTCATTGACGTTGTTTTAATTGTAATGCAGTGCGAAGAAAGACCTATTCTGTAAGTGTTACAGGGCATTCCTGTTTAAAAACATTTTTTTAAAAGAATGTTTTCCTCAGAGTTTTGCAGGAGGGAAAGTTATGTTTCTTGTTGACATTTTAGATTTTTCTTTTGGGGAAAAATGAACCTAAACATTTTATTTCTGAGAAGTTGTACATTAAACTGTATCTGCATATGGTACTGAGATCTCTTGTGTGAATTTCATAGCTAAATTCTTTGGCTAGATTACATTTGAAATGACATTCCACCATCTTTTTGGTGACTATGTTAAATAGAAAGCATCATGCAAAACATTTTTCCATGCTAAAGATACATATGCATTATTTGGTACCATGAGTCTTTTGGAGACCCCTTAATGTGTAATCTTTGTCTTCCATTTTTCATTCCTGGGCCCCTAAACTGTGTTTGTTAATTGCAACACAGATTAGGAGGCTGAAAGAAGAATCAGCAGGTGGAATTCAAGGGCTATTGTCAGGCAGGAAGACAGAAAAAATGATCAGAGTACTGTTTTTTATGCACTAATTTGTTTTCGTTATTTGCCTGTAAACAGCTAGGTTGGTATTGTCAACATGTTTTACTGTACGTGGGCCAGAAACAGCCGGTGGGTGCTCATGACTGGAGCTTGAATCCTGCAGAGGCTGTTAATACCTTGTAACCCTTTACTGTCAATAGGACTGCTCATGCAGTGTTTTTTGGGCTGAAGCCACAGACTAGTGTCCTGGGATGCGTTTGAACCAGTCGCCTCCAGATGAAAAAGTGTTCTTATTTTGACAAATGTCATAGGCAGTAGAAATCCACTGTAGAAGAAAACATTGTTGTGCAAGTGCTGGTACAGTCCATGTTTGGCTTTCTCCAAGCCTGGCAAGACCTTTCGTGACTGTTTGGCAAGCACGGTTCTTGCTGCTGCTCTGCCGATGATCTTGATCCAAAGCAGATGTCTGTTCCATGCTTTTCAAAGAACTGCTTTGCATTTTCATTTTGTGTTCACAGAAAAGAGAAAACAAGTTAACACGGTGTCAGCTGTATTAGCATTTTCAAAGAGGAGACAGCCCTGCAGACGTCTGCTCTGTAGCTGTCAGTTGTATGGTTGCACATATAATCTTGTGTGTAGTGACTGGTGATTGTGTTGACGACATGCTCTTTTATTTGTGTATTTCAAACACTGTTTCAGAACTGTTACTCTGCAAAACTATGTTGTGAGAATACATTTAAAGGAAAAAGAAGTATTTTTGATTTAAAGTCAGTTCCGTTTCTCTGCTGCAGTGACATGGTGCCATCCCAGACTCAAAGTCATTTCCTGTGTCCATATAAGATATGCTTTATTCTCCATAGTCTCAATTTAGCGTTCCAAGCATGAATGAGTTTAGCAAACTTCAGTACTGAAAAAAGCGTGGGAAAGAACAAGGCTGTATTTTGTGTACAGAAGCACATTTGTTCAAAAAGGTAGGAATTGAAAATGTGTTAATTTGGAACTTACAAACTGCTTGCTGGTAGGAAAATACCTGTCTAGAAGTAATTTGGACTCCACTTGTTAAAAATGAGATACAGGGAAACAGGAGGTATGGCTAGACTTAGATTCTCCAATGTTTCAGTTGATTCATCACTAAGAAGGGTAAAATTAAGTGACAGTAAGCATCTTGATGAGAAGAATAGCAATTACCAGCATCCCAGGGGATGGCAGAATCGAAGTGAGATAGGAAATGTCTTTTTTTTTTTTGTTTAGAAAAACTCATGGTACCCAAAATGGCTCATTCGCAACACCAGGTGGCAGTGCTGCCTTTACAGACTTGAATAATTTCCATTCAAAGCCTTCTTTGGTATAAAGCTGTAGTTCTTTCCAGAAGCTGTTAGGGATGTGGAAATACTAAGAAATGTGAAACATGTAAATTTGTAAGGCAAAGTACTTGCCTCAGTCTTCCTTTATATTTTGATTGGGTCTTTAAAATAAATCAAGCCTTTGTTTATACAGAAAACGAAATGTTAGTGTGTGAGTTAAGGTATTAGCTCTGCCCATCATTTCCAGGACAGGTAAACTTTGTGTCATAGTTGTATCTGCTTTCCCGTTGCTGCCCCATCACTGGATTTCAACCCTGTCCTGGATGGACCACTTCTAAGAATAAGAGGGTAGTGACCTTACAGTGTGGCCGAATGTGCCACTTGTTGATGTGGCTACATGCTGTGGATAGGTACACACTGCAAATCGAACTGAAACTGTGTTGATTTCATAGGCCACCAAACTGGTACTAGTTGTCATAACCACTGACTTGGAAGGTAAGGGTCAATATTTTCCCAGTCATTGTCCTGAATCACCCTGTTGCAGGCAGCAAGACGTTGAGTTTCTATGAACAAATGAAAATAAAAGTGAACATGAAATCTCAGATACCAATATTCTAGAGACAGCTGTGAAGTCATGTCCAGAAGTTAAATGACCTCAGCTCAGATTTATGGTTTGTTTTGTCAGTTTTTTTAAATCCATAAGATTCTGCAATATGCAGAAATATGTTTCTAAAGAAATTAAAGTTTTGTGTAAGTTCGTCTTGTAGAAATGTATTTTCAGGCAATGTGTATGGGAGATTATATATACTAGTGTCCTCTTTGGTAATGACTATCAGATAAAAGCACTTGCAACATATGTCTGTTAGAATGTACATAGAATTTTGCTTTGGCCATTAAAACATTATTTGGTTTATACACCAATGTTAGTGCTCAAGTTTTACTACCAACAGTGCTAGGAGACTTGGGCAKTCACATTCATGCATTCTGGTACTTCTGTCGGGATGTTTTTAACTAAGAAGAAGCTTTAATCTCGATTATTGAATGGCAACTTATGGAGCAAACTTGGTTTACAAAAGGTAGTTGAGTTATTTCAAATCATGAATATGAGAAAAAAGGTCTGTTTTTAGGTGCTCTTCAGAGAAAACAAACCAGGAAAGAATTACTTACTGCAAATTATTCATATCTAGAAACTACACCAGAAACAGCAATTTGGAAACAAAGCTAAATTCCCCATTAACTTGATTTGTCTTCTATTCTTTAAGGTTTAATCAGCTTTCATTTTATTGTGACTCTTATACTGGAGCTGATAGATAAGCGCTTCATGTTGCTTTCCATGCTGAAGTTCTGATGGAGAGTTCCAGCTTTGTAGACAGCATAAAAGGTCAATCATTAAAATTCTGTGTGTGAACTCTCCCAGAGGAGGCCTGTGTATAAATGGCTAACAGTCCTGGTTGGGATCTTGTGCTCATAGCGTTGTATTCATTTGGTTTATATTCTACTTAAGTACTCAGTGTTTCCTGAAATGGGCTCTTCATCTTCATGAGGACCTAGACAAAAGAAGTGCCAAGCCCAGGGGTTGAATATGGCCCAAAATGGTCTTAGGTATCACCTTGCAGTTTTCAGAGGTGATGCATAACAAAAATAGTTCTGGAATAGATAAATGAACTCCCAACCTGTGCAGTTGTCTGTCTCAGGTCCACGTTGTTATATCATCAAACATAGTAGATTTCAGAGTGAATACTTTTTTCCAGCTATCTCGAAATGCAGATGAATAATGTTGGATGACAGTTAGCTTAGTATGTTTACTAGGATCTAGGATCTAGCCAGTTCCTAGTTCCTGACAAGTTGACTTGGCCACAGCATCCATTCTCTCTAACTTCTAGCACTACTGGCAATGCCCCCAAAGTCTTTACCTATGTGCTCCGTCATGACCTTTGTGAGTGCTGGAGAGATGGGTAATATAGAGTCAAATACAGACACTTCTTGTAAGGATATTCCCACAGAAATTTCTTTACCATTAAAAAAGTTGATCCGCTGTTTTAGTGGTTATCTGGTATAGCATGGCCTTGGTGGCCCACATCAGCTCAGCATCCTGTGTTGTATTTCATAGGAGCTGGTACTTGCCTCAGTAACTTTGGCCCAGATTCCCTTTGCTTTCATGGTCATGAAATGCTTGCCTTCCCTCAGCCAGAGATAAATGCTCTTTTTGTGTTTTGAAGAACAACGTAAAGTGACTAAGAGTCAACCATTTTATTCCAATCAAGGCTTTATCATTTTACTGCAACAAAAATCTTTGCACATGTGTTGTAATTTGGGAGAGTACCTGTAAGGTCAGAGTAGCACTGAATGCCATTCATACTGTTAGAACTGCATACCCCGCAGTATTCTCTGGTGATACAGGTATGTTTTTAAAATTACGAATAGTGATATCGCTTGTTTTGTGGACAGAACATACACGGACTGCATCCCTCGAAGACATAGCATGTTACTGGTGCAATGCTGCTTCCTGCACCTGACACCTTTACCAGAGTAGAAGGCTTAGTCAATTCTGATGTGGTGCTGCAAGTTGTGCTCACCTTACATTTCATTGACAGGTGTGGAGGTCTGGTGACCTTTGGAAAATGAATTGTAAAATGAGCCAACCCATCATCTCTTGAAGGATGGCCAATGGGACTAATCGAGAGGTGTCAAAGGACAGGCTGGTTTAGTAACAGTTGCAGTCTTGGGGTGCAAAGGATGAAGCAAGGTGCTCATGATGCAGGGAGAATATGTTGGATTCCTGGTCCTGGAAGATGCAAGAGAACAGAAAGAAAGAGTATGATTGAAGTCTCTAAATTTTATAGATTGGATATCATCAGTTCATGCCTCAGCTAAGAATCAAACAGCTGACACTAAGCATACAATAAACAGCTTACTCTTCCTGAGTTGTCATTATTTTCCAGGAACAGTACAAAACTAAAACTCCAAATTAAATTAATTTAACTTCCAATTAAATTCATTAAATGCAATGATTGGCTACCTGTTCAACAGTCAGAAGCTTAAAGTTCCTGTATGGTCAAATTAATATTGTTATACGACTGCTGAAGCAGAATGCTATAAAGTTAATAAGATACTGGCACAGTTCCCAGTCTGATTAACAGAATTTCTTTGGATTGCTGTTTGTGACCGTAGGGTTTATCAGTATGGTACTGCTTGTTTCTGTGTCTCATTGTTTTACCATAAAATAAAAGGACAAACCCATGCCAAAAGCACTGTCCAGCATATGCTAAGCTCGAAAGCAAGTGTGAATTTTAAGGACATCTGCTCAGTTTTTTCAGATGAGTTGTATTAGTTACAGTAATTTCATCCAACACATTATAGGGTAGTTTGTTTTCCCCCCCCTTCTTTCTAGTAAGTTAAAATCATCATATTGAGAACCTTTCCATGTATTGTTTTCTGTTAAAGTATTTAACAATAATTGAAAGTATTGTTCTCGTACAACTTCAAAATGAGATGTTAACAAGGAACCAGAATTTGATTTCGTGGACAGAGGTTCTATTCTAGGTTATATGATGGCTCTGCAGATTTTCCTGTAATGCCAGTTGATTAAACATACTCTTTTTCTGTTTTCTCCAGCTGACTTAGCCCACTTAATGGACAGAACCTATGAAAGAAAGCTGCCTGTCAGCTCTTTGACAATAGCCCGGGTAAGGAAATAAATCCCGATCATAAAGTGATGGAAGTGACAGTGGAATGCTTATGAAATCAAGTCAGCTGAGAGGGGGTAAATGATAACACCACTGCTGGGAGTTCTGGGATCGTAAATGTCTTGTTATACTGTTAAATTGCTGTGTAAAGCTGTTTTATTGTTACTTTGTACTCATTAGTTAGTACCTGGACTGTAGGGTCTTCAAAACAGAAATAGTTTTTTTTTCTCAGTAAAATCGGGCCTTGCTGTTGCTGGGCTATGTATTTCCCTAATATATGTTCCCTGCCTTCCTGTGGTTTCTGTCTTAGTGAGAACTTTAACGCCCCCTTAAGCACTTTATAAGAACCCAGGCTGCTAAGGGAATGCAATGAATTAGCACGCTGCCTGTCTGCGTGCATCTTCCTCCACTTCCAGGCTCCTTTCAGAGTGAGGCAGAGGTGGATACATTTTGCCTCTATCGTTTTCTTTCCTTGCCTCAGCAGACTGAGGCAGGACAAATCCTGGCCTGGGGTAAGTGAAGTCATTATTTTTACTGGAATTAGTAACCAGTTCCATCCTCTGGATGGGTTAATCTGGGGAGGGAGAGTGAAGGCAGAGATGTGAGATGTGCTTTTAAGTTCCCTGTGTAAGTAAGTGTTTGTACTGAAGAAGGAGAATAAATATGTAACTTGTTTAAAAAACGAAAAA
Organism: Phoebastria nigripes; assembly: GCA_035582835.1. Taxonomy (NCBI): domain Eukaryota; kingdom Metazoa; phylum Chordata; class Aves; order Procellariiformes; family Diomedeidae; genus Phoebastria; species Phoebastria nigripes. Next base: position 1,964,473 of record JAYKAV010000222.1, on the reverse strand, counting down.
ACAACAAACTAACTCCAATCTTCAAAATTATCCAAAAAAGCTGAGTCACCACCCTGGTACCTCAGTAACACCACTAATTAGGATCATTGGCACCACTAACTGAGGAGTCACAGAACATTTTGTACAGTTACACGATCAAGCATTTATACAGATCAAGCATTCTTTATCACTGCTTCAGAGACAGCGTCCATGGGAGAAGTGGGTGTTCCACTCCCTTTTATTACTTAATCAGCTTTATTCCTTTCCTTCACGTTCCTGCTTTGGACTGACTTCTTCCCTGGAGAAGTGGCATTTCCAGATTGTCAAACAGCCCCACTTTCCAATACCTGGAGCTCACATCAGATTCTTATTTTCTAAAATGTAAATAAAAGCGCACAGGCATGCTGTTGCCACACTTGGAAGATGAGACCTACATGTATACAGCATGCAAGGAGAGTTAAACTGGAGACCAAGTACCAGTCAGGTGAAACTATTATTTTTAGCTTGTGCTTAGGATAAAGAGAAGTACTGACCTTGAGAACATGTTGTTTATATATTCTGTGCTAAAGGTATTGGAAAGACTCTGGAGTGTTGCAGCATCTTTATGCTTATGTTAGTAAAACCTACAAGAAAACGGGATTCACTGTTAGCATAAGACAAAGTCTGGTTGAAAACTTGGCTTTTATTTAAATAGTTGATAGCACTGGGAATTTTGGAAGATTGCCTGGAGTAGACAAGGTTTTAAATGAGAGGAAAATTGTGCTTTACAGCATGGGGGGTGATTTTTTTCTTACCGTTATTTATGTGTGTGGTGAAATACAAAATGCTGTTGCCCCTGTCCTTCAGAATTTATAGTATGAATAGGCACAACAGGCAAACGTTAGGGAAAAGAATACTTTTTAGAAAGAGAACTAAGGCATTTTGAGACTCACCCAAAATTGGGGAAAAAAAGTAAGGAACTGAATGTATTCTCAAATTAAAGGATGTGATTAAAGAGCAAAAAATTCAGAGAGGAGCAGCAAAAATATGGGGTAGTGAGCTATATGGACATAATTCTCAGATGTCTCCATGTTTTCAAGGTGCATAACGTTTCTTAGAGGTGAGGAGGGGAGTTGTCTCAGTTTAAAAAGATTAGACTTTTAGCAGTCTAGAAGAAACGTGAGTAGGAGCAAGCAAAGACTTGAACAACTCCAGTACTGTCAGACACCTAAATATGCCAAACAAATGTATTTTCTTTATTGAAGTGGCATTTTCTTCTAACATGCTTTGTGAGTGCTCCCTCTGAAGCTTTTATTTCTTATTTTTTAATCAGTTTGTTGACAACATTTCTTCACGAGAGGAAGTGGATCAAGCCGAATATTACCTTTACAAGTAAGCATCTTTTCCCCCCCAACATGAACTTTGAGACATACAAGTAAATACCATGAAGTCTTGCCCTTTTAAGACTCTGACCCTTTCCAGCTTACTGGCTTTGATTTCTATTTTGCAAAATATGTGCATCTACTTGTCTTACAACTCACAGCTAAGGGCCTTCTTGGTAACTTCTCCTTTGTTATGGCTACCCTCCTTCTGGGCTTCTGGCATTGACTCCTGTCAAGCATGTTAGTCTGAGCCACTGAACAGCTAATACAACCTCCAGCTATGATTGACATTAGATATGCTGAAATTATAAGGAATTATGTTTGTTTACAGTTTTTCCTTCTGGTACTTTTTTTGTTCTCTAAGTCATAATTTAACTGAATTGGTTATATGCGTATTTGCATGTGTAAGTGTAGGACTCAAGGAAGCTTGTTTCCTTAGAATGAACAGAAATGAGAACAGGCATGCTGTGGTAATGATCAAGTCAGCAAGGCTAAATGAAGTGTAGTTTTGGGTTTTACCCCCTTAGTACTTTATGTTCCCCACATAAGCTGTGTAGTTCACCTTATGTATGGGTTGTTAGGCTTTTCTAGAACTCTTTTTGTGTTGAGTGAAGTGTATTGAGTACCATTTCTGCTAGTGTCAGGTTGAATGCTTGCTTGCTTCAGGTCAATACATATCAGTATTGACTTTAAGAGGGCAGTAATTCTTGCTGATCACTAAAATAAATTAGTTATTTTACRGATGGTTGCACACACATTTTGAGACCTAGGTTTCCTGATGGAGAAAGTAACTCATCCTGTCAAAGTGCATGAGAAAGCATCTTTACAAATGTCAGGTTGTTACTTGTAAATAATAATGATTGCTATTTCAGTGAAGAAGTTTACTGGATGGCTGTTTTAAGTATATGCATAGTTGTAAGTGCATGGCTGCATTAGACTTAGATCTCTGTGATTCTCTGGTACTACTGGGGCAGTATCTGAACCTCAGAGCTTCAAGATGGAAACAAGAGAAACCGAGTTTGCTAATCCTAGCAATATCCTGTAATGAAAAAATAAAAGGAGGAAGAAGGATCTCTCACAGAGAGGAGGTTAGGGGAGCTTGGTCAGATTCCTTCTGATGAAGATTTCATTAGTCCTGTCAGAATCTGTGGTCAGAAGTCAGTTTTCCATCCTGCAACAGGTGAGATGAAAACAGGAGAAAGTAAGGCCAGTTTAAGGCAAGCCCTTTTTTTTGTTTTACAGATGTGATATTAGTACCTTTTGCTAACATTCTTGAAGATTGTAACGTACATTGTGTACACAAACTTAAGTTCTCTCTGATGGAGTCGGGCCCTGTAGGGTAGGGGATGCCAAGAGACCTTTGAATGCCCTGACACTGAGAGGAAAGTGTGGTAGTTTTATTTCTGAGTCTCAAAATGGTACAGATAAAATCCAGACAGTCAGAGTGAGATGTTCATACGTAATGTATCTTAAAGGTTCTTTCTTCTTGAAAACAAGAGGTTCAGAGAGAGTGACAAAAAATCAGAAGCCTAGAAAACGTTCCATAGTAAGAGGGAGAGAATAGAATGGGAATCTCTAACATGTAAATATCCTCCCTATTCTTCATCTGTGCCTGGTTAGTATGTCAGTATAAAATACAGCRTTTTTATCCTTAAAAACACATTCTAGAGGAGAGGTTTGCAGTTCAAAAATAATTACAGTTATTTACTGTTTCTCTAAGAAATAATTCTGCGGCTGGTGAGAGTATAGTTATGCGCACATCAAATATGATCATTTGTAATTGATACAGATTTTAGTAGTCTGTAGAGAATAGAGAGGTACTGATATGTCACATGGCTTGTCAGACATGCTTTGGTTGGAATTTTTCTTGTGTGTGTCCCTGTAATGCTGCTTTGTTTTGGTGTTGCAAAATGCTTAGTCTTTTGGTGATGTTAGCATCGGTTTTCCAGGAGACTTCATTCCAGCATGACCCGTGAAACTATTCTCAAAATGCATTTATATGCAGGTAGTGAAACAGTGTAGAGGGATCTGTAATTCATGTGAAAATGTAAAAATCCCAATTATAACATCAGCTTCCCTTTCAAATGAAAATAAGTGTGCTAGCTTCAGGAAAATAGGAGATGTGGTTGGTATACACAAGGCCCCTTTTATTGTTCTTTACATTTTGCACTTAGGCTGGAGTTCAAATGAAGGACATGTTTATAAAGATATCTCTTTGCAGCTGGGGGGATGTTTGACACAGAAAAAGTCCTGCAAAAGTGGCCACACCATGAGACATAAAGGAGGTGGTAGAGAGGGAGAGTTAAGAAACAGAGAAGCTTTGACAAGAAATCTCTTTTTCTGGCTTAATGAGAAACAGTTCACAGCACAATTTTTGTACTTTTTGTGAGGAGAGTAAGCTTCTAAAAAAGGGAAAGACAGTATCAGCGAAAAGCTTTTTTGTATCTTCTAAGGTATAAAAATCCATTGTGAGCAAATGGCATGTACGTGGCCTGGTAAGTTGGCTGTATGTGCATTTGCCTGAACATAAATAAGCAGAATGCTCCCAGGGTTCTGTGTTTTTCCCCTTAACTGCTTGTAGGGTATAAGGGGGAGCTTTTGATGTCTCTCCCCAGTGTTGGGTGCCTCTGGCAGTCTGAGGTGAAGGGTAGTCAGTTCCAAGGCCCCTACAAGGTTSGAAGATGTTCCTGGTGCAAAACAGCAAACTGCCTGCGGGAAGAATCAGAGGGAAGTAAATGGTATTTCCATGCTTGTTGTGTGGGGTTTTCTTGAAGATGGGAGTGCCAGAACTTGTAATTGTAAGCTTTGTAGACTGGAGACTTTCCTTGTAGTGTGTCAGGCAGAACATAGTTTCAAAAAGTAGTATTCTGGAGCATTACCATAATGCAGTTAGGGTCCCGAAATACAATATACGTATTACATTTAGACCTGTTTCAGCTTTCCATCCTTTTAAAGCAGTGGATCTCCAGCCATACTGTCTCCACAGAGGGTGTTGAACTCTTAAGAATAGCTGTGTGGAAACTGCTACGCTACATTGTGGAGCATGTCAGTAAGATGGTAAAGGCCATTTTGAGGCATGAYGTCATCTGCTTTCAGTGCTCCTCTTTTTGTTCTCTTCTGAATACCTCCCCCCCTCTGTTAACTGTCAGACTTAAAAAAAAATCCTTTCATCTCCTAGGATCCCAGCAGAAATTCTAATCAGAATGCAGAGCACTTCCAGCCAGATCAAAGACCTGCAGTTCGCCTTACTTTGTCCTGTCTCGCTGAGATGTCACTATTTCTCACGTCAGGGTGTTTTTCATATGATAGAAACATTAGCATAATGGATAAAAGTTTTGTGATGAGGTAATTCTGCTGATTCCGTGTGTAGGTTTTATGCCAACAAAGATTTTCAATGTGTTTGAAAGCAATTGTGGAAGTTTTGTGTTAAGATTTCTCAGGAGGATTTTTAATTGCATTAAACATATGACTCAGTGTGTAGAAAAAAGTATACACACTGTTTGTAAAATGTAAATGTTTGTGTGTGCATGTGCTCCGCAAATTCTTGCACAGTCTACCTAGATTTTTTCGTTGCCCTTCCTTGATTGATAATTGGTTTTTTGGAAATGGAGTTATTTCTGCAGATTTCGGGATTGATTACCTGGGGTCAGTACTTGATCATAATCACAAAATAGCACAATAGCAAACTATTAGAAGTTATTCTTAGATATGCTGCTATATCTTTCATGGTAGCAAGTTACAGTTTTGAGGTCTGATTTCAGCCATTAAATCATTTTGGGACTATAGTAGTCTCCACATGTATGAAATTGTGCTTAACTCCTTGCAATGCCAGTGTATTGGTAGTTAGTCCAACATCACATGCAAAATAAGTTTCACCTGCACTGTCTATATTTGCATGTCTGTTCTGTGGGTGCAGAAGTTGTGGGTTTTGATACTTCCATAGCAATCAAACAGTTTAGTGTCTGAAGTATTGCTTGTAATAAATGATCACAATGTACTAAAAAAAGATTTTGCTCCTGAAATATACTTTGCATGGCATTCATTCCCACTAATATGATATTTTGTTTCTGTATATAAATCTACAGGATGTCACAAATACCATTAACCTGTTCCAGCACAAATAGAAAAAGGAGATGAGATGTAGACACAATCCTACAACATATTTGATTCTTCCTTTGAGATATTTTCATTGTCCTAAGGCTGTAGCTCACATAGACTTCATCAGTTCATCAGGCCTTGGCTTTCACTCCCTCCAGAGAAATATGTGGGTAAAAAAACCCCAGAGGTATAAAAATAAGTGAGTCAGATATATCTGCTTATTATTCAAGTTATGCAGCAGGTATGTTTTGAAATGATATTGAGAAGTGGTGGGAGCATCTGAGAGAAGAATACACTTCATAGTCAGAATGGTATGTTTTACCAGTTTGGACACCTGCTGAGCAATCCAAAATAACTTCATTTGCAAAAGATCTGGGCTGCTCTTTGGCAGGTTGGGAGACACAAGGAAGGGGAAGCACCAGAGAGATTTACCTCATTAGAATGTTCCAATAATTTGCACATGAATGACAGAAATACCTGTGTTTTATGCTATTGCATTATGGTGGCCAGTGTGTGATGCTGCTTCATGGGAAGAACTGTTGGTCGCTACCCAAGCCAGTGCTGTCAGATGTAAGCGTTCTGGTCTTAGAGACTCCACTGCTCTTCTGACTCCAGCATTCACTCATTTCTGCACAGAGGGGCACATGTGCTTACTCTCCCTGTCATCTTTCACGGTTTCTCTGTTGTCATTGTCTGTCCGTGGTTTGTCAGAGTCTGAGTTACAGGAATCTTTGAAGAAAATAACTAGCAACTACATTTCAGAACCCAGAGCCAAATTTCAGCAAGCCTAGTCCTGTAACCACATCTCATTCAAGTAGGTGTGCTCAATCAGTGTAACTGTGCTGTAAAGTGGAGGACAACTATCAATAAAGATACAACACTGAAAAGCATTTAGAAAGATCTCTTCCTGTAACACAGGCCTTTGCAGTCATCTGCTTTTCATAGTTCATCTGTCCTTTTGTATACACTTTCCTTTAAGCTTGGCAGAAGCTGGACAAGAATTTTCTAGGCGCTGCATATGAAAGCAGAAAAAGTTGGAAGACTTTTCCTTCAACACTAATCTTTTCTTTTTTTCATGTTGCCAACACTAAAGGGATAAGCGTTTGGATTTTAAAAACATTTCTATTTAAAACAAGGGAAGAAGAAAGATTCTTATACAAACAGAATGCATATATCCACCTTAGGGGGCAACCCACCCACCCCCAATATTTCTGGAGTAGGTAGAAAGATAAAGCCAGTCAGATTCAGAAATGGAAAGAACTGACTCAGTCAACACCCCATGTAGGTACATTTTTCATTTAGTATTGGGAGAAAGGCTTTCATTACTATTCTTGCTAGAAAAGAATATTAGCAGAATTTTCATATCTTTCAACCAGCATCTTTCTGGCCAACAGCTCAAACTGTTCTGTCTAGTAGATAGTATTGGAAATAGACTGAATTACAATGTGAGCAGTAAGTATTTAGGACCAGATCTCGAGTGTTGTACTCATTATATGTTGAAGGAGAAAAGGCAATTTTGTCTCAGAATTTGACTCATATTCACCTTAAAGGTCAATTTTGCTATATCCAGTGGCATTCTAAAGGTTGTTTCGTAAATTCCTGTACCAGCAAAAAGCCTGTCTGGAGGCAGATTTTGCATTGTATTTTAGAAATACTGAAAGTCTAGACAGAGGTTAAATTGCAGCCAAAAATGTAAAGAGCGAGCTGTTCATATGAATACAAATGACCAGGACAGAGTAAAGCCCTTTATAAGCTTCAGAATTTAAAACACAAACACATGCAGAGATTTATTCCTTTGCTAGCTTTGATGACTAATAATTGTAAAGATACACTTGAGAATTAACCCCATCCGGCTTCCCCTGAAAGGAACTTTGGGTTCCATTACAGCCCCTGAGCAGTAACAGCAGCCAGAGCCAGGCAGCAGCTCCAAACTCAGAAGAAAAAAGCATATAAAGTTATTGTTTCTGTTGAGTTCCCTCTCTTACAGCTTTCCTAAGTAGTGTTAAACAGTACAGCAATCTTTTCCCATTAAGTGATGTTGAAGATGGCAACTACTAGGATAAAAACCTGAATTTTTATTAGGCTTACAACCATACCCAGAGGTGCTGTGATCCCCTCTTTGGGAACTGCTAACTTTGTGGTTATTGTATCCATTAACCTAAATCATTCCTTTACGGTGCAAGTGTTTATTCCTTTTTGAATCAAAATAAATACAGCAGAAAAGATAATCTTGAGCTACATTATGGAATAATCTTGACATGCTGTAGACCAGAGCTGTCTTACTACAGATAGGTTGATTAGAATTAGAATTATTTGAATTGTTGAATTTGATCTCAGTTTAAATCAGCAAGCAAGAAGCCTTAATTCAAATAAAAGAGTTTAATCATGTTTCAAGTTTATAGTTTTATTTATCTTTCTAAATAAAGCCTTATTCTGGTAACTCTTTAAACCATTTTGATTTTCTTTGGAATGATAGTACTAAATTTGGAACCATTTTTTGGGTATTTATTTACAGGTTTTATTTATATATTTGATTATCTTTAAAAAAAGAGAGAAGTGTTTACCAGAGTGCTATTTTTCATTGATGTAGACAACTCTCTTGAGAAAGAAACTTGCATGAAAGTGTTACTTTTCTGCAAGTGTACACATTTTAATGATTATGTAAACATTAATTATATTAGATACAATATGGAAAGCATTTATCAGAACATGTTTTGCATTTAAAACTTATCAACTACAGGTAATCTTGTTTTTATTTGGGGAAATTAACAGATTCTCAAGATGTTAGGATTTTAGTATCTGTAGGTGCCAGTTTTTATTCCTCTTTTATTTAGAAGAGGYGAGCATGCATTCCTGCATGTTTTCAGTCACAAGTTACTCATTATTGAGCTGAACTAAACATAACATACGAGAATAAGAAATATATTATGATTGCAGCTGTAGAAGGGGCAACAGTCATTAAAAATTCTGGTTTCAGTTGCTTAGCTACTTTCTCTAGTCTGTGGTATCCTGCTGGTAAAATTAGCTGTAAAATATATGTTTCTTGAGGGGAAAAAAAGATATTCAATGCAAATTGTTGAATTCGGGGCGGGGGTATGTGTGTGAGCAGTTTATTTCAAATAGAAATTCTGTTAATTTTTTGTTAGCTTTAACTTACTGAGTCACACTGCTGAATAGCACTGGATTGTGGCGTGAGCAAAAGTGGGGGTAGCCATTCAAATGAAAGTATTAGGCCATTTTAACTTCATCTATCTTCACACATCATGTAKAAAATAACAAAATAGTCTAAAAATGGGAGAGCATTTATGCTATACTTTGGAAAATACAGGTTTTTGTGCTACTACAACCAGGATGTACTCAAAATGCTGAACAGTTTAAATGTCACAAGACAGAGGAGTAAGTACAAAGTCAAAAGGCTTCCAGATCAGGCAGAAAATTTCTTAGGAGTGTCAGTGGTTGTGATTATTTTACTGTAATCAGTAGTAAAAGAGAGAATAAAGGCAATTTATGAGTTAAGTTATGGTGTTTGTTTGTTACCATTAGCGATGGTTTTCTATGGCGTGAATCAGGGTGTTCATGGCTTAGATGGACTATGCAAGCAACTATGGATCAGCTTCTGATAAGATGAGGACAAATATTTTATTGAAAATGGATTTTTAAGAACAGGATGAGTATTTAGAACTTGGACATGGTTTTGACTTCGTCAATTTTATTCTGGAAAAATTTAAGTTAGGAGCTGGAGAGGAAAGATATGCAGAAAGTAGTGTTGGCTCTCTAGTGTCCTGGTATTGGATATAGGGGTTGCATAGCCTGCCACAGCTGTTGTGTTGAAAGTACATCTTGGGTTGAATGTACATGTTGTAAAGCCGATCCACTTACCTGGGTTTACTCAGGATTTTCTGTTTTAATTGTTTTCTCTTATTTTAACTAAAAGTAATGTGTATAAGAAAGTGGGACTGGAGATCCACTAAGAATGTGAAATGTTTTGAAACATTCTAGGGCATATTACACTGTAAGTTAGCATGGAAGGGGATTTGTGTCTATCTGTCTTTCTATTTATTTTATTTTTTTTTCTTTCCAATGTTTGAAGAAAAGTTTCTCCAGGAGACTAATATGAATGCTAATAATACCTGTACAAGCAGTTTTATGACACTGTTGGTTTTCTACCATGGAAAACAGTATCAGCTCTGTCAGGGTGCATGGAAGCAGAGCTGGAACCAAAGCATCTCTCTGATATTCGACTGCATGAGAATTCCCGTTCTGCACCACCTTTATTAAGAAGTTTGTCAGTATGATTGAATGATGGCAAGTCATGTGCTGATTTTATAGTGTAGATTGATGGAGAGAATGACAAAGGCACTAAAATACTTCTTCCTGTGTTACCTCAGCCAACATACGAAATAAAAGGCTCATGTGCATTTTCACTGAGAACTTCCCTTCATTTTATCGTATACAAGGAAAAATCTGCATGATCTTAATTTTAAACAAATCGTTGTATATAAGCTTGCTGTGTTCCACAGGGCATGTAAGATGAACACAGCCTGATCAAGCACGTAAAAAAGGCTTACACCATCTTATTGGACTTCCTAGTAGCCAAGAAAATTGTTCTGTGCTTTGTTGGTAACAGTGAAGACGTTCAACTTAGTAATATGATCCAGTAGAGTATCTGTTGTGTTGTGCTCTGAGAGTATCTGTCATTTTGATGCATGTTGCTGCGTACTATCTAGTAACAGGTAGCAGATGTAATGCGAGTTCCAGAAGGTGAAAGCCTTTGGAAATGGAAAGAACATTAAGATGACCATGATAAGGGATGAAATAATGCACGACAGGTATAGATCTGATCTTCTTTTGTTCTATTATACACYATTATAGACAAAATGGTTATAACAAAATCAAAATTACTGTGACAGGGAGGAGAAACACCTACTTTAGCATACATCTTTCTTTAGCTTATAAATGATTGGGAATGTTAATTTTCAAATAGCTGGGTGTTTTTATTTACAGAAATTGATGTTTATGCTTTTGTAGGACTGAAAATGTTTGGTCAACAGTTATCCAGACATTTAGAAAATTATCTGATTGTATCCATCAGGCTGTAGATTTCTTTTTGGCCCCAGTAATAAAGAAATTTGAAGAGCCAGCTTACATTGCTTGTTGCCAGTGGTTCATTTTTTCTAAATACTTCCCTCTTCTTCAGAAATGTCCAAAAACATTAGAGTGCAGAACAAAAATGAAAATAAGCAGGTACATTTATTCAACTTGTATGGCTGCTTATTTCTGCATATGCATTCATGCCTGTGAAAAAGTGTTATACTCCCTAAGGGGAAAAGAAGCTTGTATTGCAAACAGACCCACAAAACAGTGCTTTGCTGTAGTTGAGTAGAGGTACTGATAAACAGAGGTCATAGTTTAACATTTTCCTGGGGTGATTTCTGAGGTTATTAYTCTCTCTCTTTGTTTTCCAGAAATGGGAAATTAAGGTGCAAATTTCTGAATGTAAGATGCCCAGGAGCAAAGTGAAAAAAACAGTTATTCAGGGTGCCTACTTTTTTGGGTTTGTGGGTTTTTTTTTTTTTTTGGTTGTTTTAATGCTGCTTTAATAGTGAGCTATTTTTAAAGCTGCATGCTCCAGATAACATATCTATACTGTCTGCTGGAATGAGGCCAGTTGCGTTTTCAGTGCTTCTCTGTGCCAAGCACTCCAGTCACTCTGCTCAGCTACCTGCAACTGTTCCTTCTGGCAGAGTCCCCGTTACCTCTTTTTCTATTTCTGTTCTTTACTTGGTAAATCTTTGGTTCCCAGGCAGAATAATCCCTTTCTTACTCTTTTTTGGGGGCRGGGGGCGGTGTTAGGACAGGGTGGCGCAGGGGAAGCTTAGATAGAAGCCCAAGCCCCTCCTATCAGCTGATGATATCCCCTTACCTATTTCCTAAAATCCTGGTGTGTCCCCTGTCCCTGAAGGAGAATGTCCCTGGGCTTTTCAGCTGCCTCCCTGTCTCCCCTTTGCTACATCAGTTTGAAAGCCTGAGGGGCTCTGTTAACTGTGGAGTTGGTCATTTCAGGAATAACACTGCAGCAGCTCTCAGCAGTTGATTTCCATCTTCACCACCCAGCCAGATTTTGTGGGACACTGGGCTTCACATCCTTGAAAGGTGCTGGAGTTCTCCTTGCCTCCCAGCTTTTGTCTAATTAATGACCCATGTGCATGTGTGGTGTGCCAGGTCCTCAGCGGATTGATGCAGGTCCCTGGTAGCTGGGGGAACTATGTGTTGTCTCACCATGTGAACCAGGTGAGGATTTGACCCAGGATCTAGTTCAGGGAGTATTTGAACCGCCAACAAAGAATGCTTTCTTGGGTTTGTTGTTAAAATTAGAAAGGGGTATACAAGGGAGCAGCTGGTAGAAACTCCTGTTTTCTCAGCTGTATATGTAGATACAATAAACATTCCTTCTTTCTCTTGCTGAAAAATGAATGGGGATTTTGATTATTTTTTTTTTCCCCCTTCACTGTAGAGCTTGTCAAGCTGAAAGCGCATGGATTTTGGCAACTGGCTTTGCAAGCAGAATTGCACCTTTATGAGTAATATCTTTTTCCAAGAATTGGTGTGGATATAAAGCTGGCTTTAATCTCCAAAGTCAACTTTATGATCATCCTCTTTAAATTGTCATTTATTTAATTCTGATCTCTCCTCTTTCACTACTGTTTTCATTTAACAAAGGGGAAAAATACTCCTTTCTTCAGTCTAATCAGCCACATTCTACTTAGTTCCATTAGGGAGTGAGAAGAGCAGGGCTAAATCCAGCCACAAGCAAAATAGATCGTTTCTGGCAGCAGGCAGCTGGGAGTAAAATGGACAACCCACCCCACTCCCTTGCCTACACTGCCTGTGCCAAAGCTCTGCCAAACCAGGCTGGCTGCTGGTGCTTGTAACTGGGGGTGGACAAGGTATAGCAGCTACTGTGAGAGCATGACAGAGGAGCATTCGCAGCAGGAGTAGTACACTCTGCTTTCTTGCAAAGGGATTTCTTTTTTTGTCTTCCGTTGAAGTTACTGTCCTGCAGATATCACCTCTTTTTGCAGCGTTTCCCTTGTCCAGGTTAAATCATAAAGCAGCAAGTTCATCTTATGTAAGATACTATTGTGTTGTTTTGAAAGTCATGATTCTTTGGAGGAATAAAATAAAAAAAGCCAGACTGAAACACATCCGGTACATAATTGCACATAGTTTTAGTGTTTTCCTCCCTCTTCTGTCTTCTCTGTTCTCCTGTGTAGTGGGTAACGTGACATGTATAAATCTCCTATACTGTGAGTGCCTTGGAGAACTGCATGCTTGTAAATGTCAGTTTGGAGCCTGAATACAAGATCTGAGTAGGCCACTGCAACAAGGCAAAGTGGCAGGGCGTCCTGGCCTTGCATCATGCGCTGATGCTCATCAGCAGAAGCAAAGCCAGTAGTGGGTTATATTTATAAAAAACAGTCTTGGCTGTATTCCTATCTCAAAAGGGGAGGAACTACAAAATATCCCTTTGCATTTTGAAATCCTCTGCCTGTTTTGAGTTGCACAGTCTCATTTTACTGTGCAGCTTGTACCTGCCTGCACAAGGGGACATTTGTCCTACAGTACATGCAGTACTTAAAGTGTGGTCTCTCTCTTTAAATAACAGATCTGATGGTACAGTACTTTTCTGAAAAGAATAAAAGTAAAACAATCACAAGGCTGGTAAGAGCCCACAAATTTCAAACTGCCTGACGAAATGCTTGAGCCAGTTTTGCCATGTTTATCCTTGATTTGCTTACTGGTCTGTGTGGTTGACATCATATGCAATGGCATAAAGGACATTTCTGTCCCACTGGGCTTGGAAGAAGTTAGGTACACTGAAGAGATATGCTAACTAGAAGTTAGCCTCTGAAGTACTGTGACTGGGTAACTTACTGCTGTTAGAGAACAGTTAAAAATGTATCATGAAGGACTCGAGGATTTTTGATTTTCATTGCTAAAAATATTTTTCTCAGGAAAATGCATGGTTGGAAGAACAAAATATATCAGTAAGCTGTAGCTCACTGAGACATGACATGAAATGTAGACGGATTCATGGTGGACTGGCCGGTAGTCAAGACCTGGCTATGCACCTATGGTTTACTTTTTGGAAGTGGTTGCCTTTTTGACAGCATCTGTGGCTGAAACTAGAAGTGAGCATCAGGTGTTTTGTCCCCTCTGTTGCAGGTGTTTATGCTTAATATGTAAACCTTATTTGTTTACCTTGACAGCTTAACATGTAGCTCTGCCTCCCCTTTGCTCATGGGGTGCAGAAGGACAGCAATGCACAAGGAAATCAGACTCYAGAAGTGAAGAATGAAAAGGACACAGGTAGTAGGTCAAAATTAGGTTAACTTCAACTGTGGGACTATGGCAGCAAATCTGAAAAGGTGAAACCTGAACTGTGCAAATCCAGTTTTTGAAGTGTTTGGCAGCAAATGTAAGGTTTGGCTCTTCCCTTGCTTAAGTTGGCTACTAAGATCCATTCAGTATTTGTATTCCTGCGGCACTGTCTTGCCAGCACCTTCTTCTTGCTTAGGTTGCGTGTGGTGTGAAACTGAACAACCTTGCAGAATAAACGGCTTGGCTCATATGCTTCTGTTCTGCAGCTTTTGGTACTCAAGCCAGAGGAATACATCGCTTGTAATCTGTGCAAGTTCAACTGTGATCAAACTGAAAAGTGTCAAGGGTTGTGTCAGTGGGTGTAACATTACAGTAGTTTGAAGCTACTGCGTGATGTATTTCTGGGAGATACTTTGTGAAGCATAAAGAATTTGAGTAGAATAAATGGAAAATGCAACTTCGTTACAATGTGGACTCCAGCTCTCAGTGAGTTAGGTCTCTGACAAAATTATGTTAATTTTGTCTCAGGTTAAATTTAGGCTTTATATTAGGCACCATTAAAAAGTTGCTGTTTGCAAATACTGTAATAGCAATGTCTAGTTACAGGCTGGGGTTTTTTCCTGCTCTTAAAATAAGAAGTCATTATTGGTTTTTGTTGACAGCTGTTTTTATGCATACCCATAAAGTGTTCCTTTTTAATATAATGTGAAAGGCGTGTACTGTCATACTCTAAGCTTAGCACTAGAAGGCAGAAACTCCTGAACGTTGGTCCTAACTCTGATTCAGTTCCCTGTGACACTGAATGAACTATTATAAAACTTGGAGTTGCTGTCTTGTCAGCTTGAAAAGCCTTTGGTGCTACATCTCTGTCCAGCTTGGTTAATGGTTACTGGAACACAGGCTTCGCTGTGGCATCCCTGCAATAGTTGATGGCTAAGAGATGGAGGTTTTCTAAAGGGTCTGAAGTCATTTATTTATTTTTAAAAATGAAACATCTAACTAGCTTTGAAGCAATTTGTTCCCTAAAATCACATAATCTTACAGATAGCCCTGGTTGAAGAAAGCGCATGACACAAGTACTCCTTGGTACCCAAAAGGTTTTAAATTTACTTCCAATATGCAGCTAGTGGGAGCTAGCTTTCTGCTAGAAACTTGACTTTCTGGCAGTCTTCAGCAGGGAATCTCTCTCGCTCTGCAAAGTAAACCATGTACAAAGGTGATTTCAGCAGTTACGAATTACAAATGGGCTTTCACAAACATTTCTTTTTCATTTTGAAAAATTAATCTAGTCGATAACTTGTGTACCAGCTTTCAGACAAGTGTAGATTTAATTGAAGTAATGACGGGCATAGCTGGGCTAGTAAAATGGTAACAATCAAATCGGTACTTTACTTATATACACCATTTTTTACAGCGTTTGTGTTAATCAGTTTTCAGAGACAGGAGTAAAGATTCCAGCAGAACTGACCGTTTGTTGAGCTTTAATACAGCAAGTTTTAGCCTGACACACTTAGAAATTGCTGAGATTCAAAAACCTCCCTGAAGTCAGAAATGTAATGTGTTGTACTATATGTTTTTGTATGCCAGGATACCAGGCAAAGATACAATTAATGGAAGAGTTGGTTTTAAATCAGACTTTATTGTGGTTGCATGGGGACGAGGAAAGGCACTAGAGAGTATCTTATCAGAATCACTATAGCAACAGCTCACCCCATCATTCCCCRTGTTTTCCTCAGCCTATTCAATCACTAGATTATTAATGGCATTTATATTCAAAACCAGTCATTCAACTGTAAGCCCAGAAGTACTTTTAACAGAGCGAAATTCTAGGAGCTGTGTCCTTTACAGCCAATAGTTTGGGGAAAAGTTGGGCTTTTTATTATTGTTGTTATTATTGTGACAAGACTTTTCCTTTTTCTTGTTAACTGTTGCTCTTTGAATGAATTTCAGCTTTATGGTGAAAGTAGTATGGATTCTTCATGTATGTGAGAAGAAAATCTGATTTTCCTGCCTGTCTTTTCCAAAAGGAGTGGGAGAGGTGGAGGGTGTTCGGTAACAAGACACTTATTATCCTAGGAAGAGGAGAAAAATAGAAATACTATATTAAAGTGTCTGTATATTTGGTTTCTTTCATTGGGAATATATCTCTAAGCAACAAGAAGCGAAGCAAATCTCCCATGCTGTTCACCTCATCATTCTGTTTTAACCATAAAGGAGTAAAGCCAAAAAGGGAGGTTGCTTGTTTCGTAGTTCGCGTTTGAAATAAAACTTCTGAATGTCGATAAAATGACCTGGTTTTATTTTCTGCATGAAACTAAACCGGGCACCACCACCTTTTCTTGGTAGCAATATTTGTACCATCACAATGTTCTTTTCTCTACCAGTCACACTGGGGATCCCCAAATGGCCAGTTTTAGCTTTAGTGCTAGCTTGTGACCTTCCCTTTAACCTGTATTGTTTAAATATTATGCTTAGAACAAGGAACTATGTTGATACTGGATTTTTAAATGTTAAGACCTTTAGTTTCTAGCTAGACAAGGCCTGTGACTGATGTCCTATTATGTCAGATTGAGGCATACAGAGCACCTTCAACCAAGCTGATACAGAAGAAATTCTGACTCGTGTTCTTTTGAGAAGTGAACTTCCATTGGTGTCTTGCCGAGGAGTGCATAGTTCTGAAGTATTTTGAATCTAAATGGCTAGAGGAGCTTTTTAGGAAACACATTTAACAGCCTGGAAGAGTTTTCCCAGGGACAAAGAGTGTGCTGAGAAGCAGTATGTTCTTTGAGCCTGGGCTTTGCTTTTTCAATCTGGTTATGAACTAATTAGTATAAAGGTTTGAGGCATTCAAGGCGAGCCTGTGGGATACTTAAGTTGATCGAGTTGTCTGAAGGATTCCTCCTCTCTGTGCTTTGCAAATTATTCTAGAGGGGTTCAAGGCTGCCTGGTGTAACCTGATCGCAGAAGGTTGGAAGAGCTGCTCCACTCCAGTTCTGTTATGTTCACTGCCTGTGGATAGAAGGACAGATAAATACTTCAGGTACTTTTCAGAGCCAGGAATCCCAATAAATTGCTTCAAACTTTGCTGTAGGCTCTGGATCTGTTGCTGTTACTATTTCTTTTGTGGTGGTTCTTACGTCTATTTATGTATAAGCAAGGCATTTCTTTTGTGCTGCTGTAAACTGCTTCTCCATTCATACATTGTTTTGAAATTTATAACATTTATCTAGGTTTTTGCAACTATTTGATGATACTGTTTTTTCTTTTTAACATAATAAGGCTGTTCCTTGTGTTTTACTCGCAAAGGTGCCTTAAATCCATTAAAATGAAGAAGAGCATTTAGTGATACAAGAGATTGACAACAATGGGCAGAAATGCTTGTTGTATCAGAAATTCAGYGTGTCATTTGTAAATCAACTCTAATAACTGGCTGTCAAAGTAGCTAGGTCAGTAAAGGATAAACTAGATCCTAGCTGCTGTATGGTTGATTGCTGTATGTGATAGTCATTGTTAGAAAGAGACTTTGCAAACCTGAGCTCTCTGTGGAGGAGCGTGGTTTTGAGCAATGCAATAGCTACTCTCAGACTACTGAATGGTGAATTCTGTCCCTTCAGCTGTTAGGAGAGGGTGGTTACCAGGGTGATATTCTGAGACTTCCTAAATGACTGTATAGTATGTACTTCTACCCAAAATATCTCCTCTCCCAGATCTGGTCCTCTTACCAAGCATAAGGGTTAAGAAACAGGTAAACCTGTAACATCGGGATGGTCAGAAATAAAAGCTGAATGTGGTATAACTGGAAAGCAAGACCCGATACTAAAAGTATTCTTTAAGTGTCCTGTTCAGCCTTGATGTTTGACTGTGCTTCTGTACTGTAGTTTCTCCATATCTAAAAACTGATTGTTTAGGCCTGTTTTGAGGCCACATTCATCAGTGGTGTTAGAGCTCTGTGCAACTCCTGAACAAAAGACACTGTGCAAAAAATATGCATTCATGTGGAGGTGGAGTGAGCCTTATTTAGAAGAATTAATTTTATGGTCAAAGCAATCAAGAGCAAAATTGGTTTAAAATCAAAGATCAGGGAAAGTCAATAAAAATTAAAACAGAATAAGGACTGAATGTGGGATTTCTTCAGGGAGTCTGCAAACTGCTTCTCTTCTTGTGTAAGAGCACAATTGTGCCTCATCGTTAGACTATCCCCTGTTACGGTTGCCTCGCCTGATTTTTTTAAACCTGCCCTGTTACTGCTTTTGATAATTGATTTCTTATGCTACGTATGCTAGTTGAGTTTTTTATTTCAACACAAAAGGAAGGTGTTTCCTCTGTTTTTGCTTGAACGTAGGCAGTTAATGCATGAGGTATTTCCTATAGGACTGATACATTTATATGTGAAATTTTTAAAAGGATGCATACAAAGAAAGGTGTAGGCTAAGATGCAGGCAAAGAAGTTTTGTTCATGTTTAAAAGGAAATTTCAATCAACAAAGATTTTTTTCAGCGCTGTTGCCTTTGACGCTGACACATGAGCAATGCCTTTGGGTCCATTTAAAATGCAGATGATTTTTCCCAAGGCCTGTGGCTTGAAATGACAAACAAAGGGAGAGTTTTGGGTGACGTTTCCTTAGCCTTCCAGTTTCCAAGCTAAGCCTGCCTGGAATCCATTTGATCACTATGCACCGTAGCTTAAAAAATGTGCCTGGGAAGAAAAAAACATGGCATTGCCAAGGAGCTTCACAGCCCTGTATGACTTGTGTAAAATGCGGAGTGGCTTTGGATTCATTCCATTGAGAGAGTTTCTTCCTGGCTTGCAGAGACATTTCTTGCGATATTTATTCATTTCAAGTCTCCTTCCATTTTGCTTCAGGACTTTTTAGAATTTTAAGTGGATGAGAAGAAATCTGGCACTCTCCCCTCCTGATTAAAGCAAATGAACATACAAACGCATATTTCGCTCTAGTYCTAAAAGAAGTAAGAGAGAGCTGAAGTATAGGTGGAAGAAATTTGTTACCGTGACTACCACTAGGTAGGTTCCTTCTTTTCCTGGACTAGATCCTACAAGGGGACTAGCAACATATTAAACCTTTTTGGTTTAACTCTGAGGAAAGCACAATAACACATTTAAATGATGTATATTAGAAATAATGAAAGAATGGAGATTGCTTAGTGTCCTTCTGTTGTTAATTTCTCCACTTCCTTGCAATGTGGCAGAAGATGGTACAGGAATCTCTAAAGCATAAGAAAGAGAAGAACATTATAGTACAAGAGGTTTTATTTAAAGGGTTGGTTTTATGTATGGTAATGCAAAATCAGCAAAGCAAAATGCAGGTGAAATTTAGAAAGTCTTGAAGAAATCTGGAGGCCTAAGAGATCATACAGTTCTGTGCACTAGATGTGTAGATCATTACAAAATACTTTCTCATTAGGTCTGACAAAGTTGGAGAAAGGAAGGGGGCTTTTCTTCCTGTTTCACAGATGGGGGAAGAAGAAAAAATAGTGTATTGCACAAGGATAGCCTCTGGCAGTACCAGGAATTGGACCGACCCTTGAGAAAGCCACAGAGTGCAAAATGGGAGCTTCTGGTCAGCTTAGCAAAGAATTAGAACAGATCTACTGAGCTGGCTTTCCCTCCGTACAGCAGAGCTGTTCCTGGTAGTATATTACTTCTGCAGCACTTGCTCTTCTGTAATCCAGCTAGTTTTCCTTCACCATCTTCCTCATTTGTGACTGTCCCCGAAGCAATGAACTGCCCTGTACCAAACCTAGGGAAAAGAATACAGTCCAGCATCTTGGTGCTTCTGTTTGCTCTCAGGGTTGCTGTATTACTTCCCTTGAGAATACAAGGTATGTGAAAGCAGCACTGGAGTGCATCACCCCTTGATGGCACCAAACAAATTTGTTTTTTTGTTTAATTAAACAAATTAAACCATTATTAGAAAGAAAGAAGGGAAGCAACTCAGCTTTTCTGTGGTGTGGGAGGGCACCAATAGAAGTAAGTCATGCTTGCTGTATTAGTAGAGCACTCCATAAAGCACTCTCAGCATCTTATAAACTTTTCCATTGTTCAGTTTCTTTAACACAGCACAAGTACTTCAGCACTGTTGTAAATAATGCGCAACAGGGCYTTGTGCAGGAAATTAGTAAACTAAAAATGTATTCTTAGCCCAATCTGCTGGCCAGTTTGTGAGCAAGAGAGAGTATGCACTTGCTTGGCTAAAAATGTTCTGGTTGCCTTGTACTGAGGCTGTACATTCACTGCATCTCTTCCAAGTTATAATCATTTTGCAAGTACAAAGCAATGGTTTAATGAAAATCGAGTTTCTGGACTGCATCATTTGAACAATTTTCCAAAATAAGGGGAATTCTGGTACCATTGCACTGTGTGCTGTGAGATTCATAATGACCTTGGTATTTCAAGGTATTGCAAGACCTTGTCTTACAGATATTCCTCTTCTTGTTCCCTGTGGGGACAGATGTTCTCAGTTCAGTGACTGGAAGGATGACCATATTGATTCTTTAGCCATTAACATTAAAGTGTACCAACAGGGAGCTCCCCTAATACTGTTATGGATGCTTCTCCTTGTCTTTTCTGAACGCATTATAAGAATCTTGTGCTTCCAGGTTTTTATTAGTTCTCAGAAAAATGAGTTTCAGCAGCAGACATCTGCAAGCTAACCTGGTCTTCCCATTAAACACACAGCAATTGCTAGAGGCTTCCTTTATTTAATTCACTCTGAATCCTCTGCTTTCTGTACTTTTAGCTTCCTTCTGTCTTTTCATCTGTCCCTGAACATATTGCCTTGCTTAATTATATCCTGTTTTGTGTTTCGTGGAGAAAGAGAAGGAGGAAGATGTTAATGYTTGTCAAAATGACCAGCAATCTCCTCTTTTCCCTGATTCCCTTTCAAATAAAAATGTCTGCCACAACATTTGGTTAGTTTCTCTAGGTTAGCTGTAAAAACAGATACTCTGTTGGCTTTTCTTCTCAGCTAGTAGAATAGAGACAGAGCGTATTCCAGCATTATATGGATCGGAAACAATTAATGATTGCAGCATACCTGTTTCACTTTCACTTCCAATTCTCCTTGTGCCACATCATGCATTAATGGAAGTGTGTAGTGTTGAGGGATCTTGTACATGCATATGTATTGCATTCTTGTTGACATGGAGACAGAAAACTTTTGGTATCAGTCCCCTCTCTTCATTCCCAGGCAACTGTTTTTAATTAATTATTAGAATTAACTAGAAAATTCTTTGGCTGAGAAGCTGTTTGGTTTTTATTTGCATAGTACCTAGCGCAGTGGAAACTTGGTCCGAGTGTAAAGATCTTAGTAGTAACATACAGTAATTATGTCTGGTAGATCCTGTGGTTGTCCACACACACACTCAAATCAGTCCCAGCCCTACAAAGCTCATGCAGAGATTTTTTTAAAAGAGTTTTTATAACATGCCTCTGAATTTTGTGCATATCGCTTCCAGAAACTTGTGTTGGTTGAGGATCAGTTTCATCCTGTTTCTAGACCACATCGCATCCCTCTTAGGCCTTTTACTATCCAAGTGCAATCTGACTTTGAAACCTAGAAGCATTTCACCATTCAATAGGCTGTAGCATTCCCAAGGTGCAGGAGCTGTTGGAGTGCTCTCTCTCACTGTGGTGTACTCAAGAGGATACATGCAGCTCTGCAAAAAGGTGAATATTCAAACCCATTAAAACCTTTGGTTTGGGTTTTTTTTTTTTTAAATGTTTGCTTCCCTCCTGTGTAACTAATTAGTAGGAAGGATGCCAAAGATTGTATCAAAAGAAAGGCCTAAGTCTTTGAGAACATCAGTGTCATGTTTTTATAAGACAAGTCTGTTGTTTTTGACTTAGGAAACAATATTAACCATTTAATGAAGCAACTTTAAAAGATGCTGGCAGCTTTATTGCTGGGTGCTGGTGTTGCACTCAGATCCATCTTAAATGGCTGGTGAAACAGTCTGTAGCAATTAGATAATTGTTTCATCAAAATATGATTAAATCCAAATGCCTGTAATTGATGCTTCCTATAAGCATTATTGAAACAGGACTTTAATGAAAGCAAATATACGTTCTTGCTGTTCCCAATACTTGAACTCCAGAGGGAAGAAAATGGAAAGCAATTAGAGCAACAAAATGGATGTTTGTAATTTAATATTCAAAGCATGCTTTTCTTTTTCTGTTAAATTCTAATTTAATGGGGATATTTCATGTGCCACTTACAAAACCGTATATTTAGACTTTGTGTAGTTGTTTAGCTCTGCTTTTGGCACAGATGTCTTTGCATTCTGAAGGCTCTCTAGGCTGCAGTACTTTTCCAAGCTTGGTCATCTGTGTAGCCCTCAGCTGTGGGATGCAATACACAGAGATTCACTGAGGGGGAAAGAGAGTTGGTGGCCACGTTAATCTGATAAATGTTCTGGAAAGCATGCTCACTCAGATGGAAGAGCCAACCCTGCCTCTAAATGGTGCTGCAGCTTGACTTGAGGCTGCAAGCATCTGCACATGAGCCCAGCTCAGTCATCGTTGTTTTCTACAGGAAGTAGCAGTCACTTCTGTGCTGGGGACTGAGCCCATTTTTCATGCGTACAATTTGAATTGAGAAAGGTTGCGTGCGTCTCTTCACACTGGGGTATGAAATTCAGCCCACGACCAAGGCAGCAGCTCCTGCCACTGGCCTCTTAATTGGTTTTTGAGTCTTTGCCAAAGGTAAAGCTCCATATGCTTTTTGTCACCACCTCTCCAAATACAGAGCAAAGTGTATGTGTCTGAATAAGGATGAAATAAAAGAGGCTGAACTTATAAGTATTTAATTTTACAAATTGGTTGAGCACTGGAGTAGCTTGCCTGGAAAGACTGGTGAAGCCATGGCATGAGGTGTCTCAGAACAGGTTAAAGAAACATCCATCGGGAACAAGGCAGCCAATACAGGGGGGCTGGGTCAGGCTTTCCAGCAGTTGCCGCTTGGATGAGGCATACCTCTCTGATGAAGCGTTTCTGAATGCAAATGAAGCATGCAGCAACCCAGGGATGGCCTGTGCTGAGGCACAATGAATTCTTAAGTGGTTGAAGTGAGGCATGAGTTAGAGAGGGTGGGAGACACCAGATTACACAAGCTCCAAAGGTTCAGACCCAGCTGTATTTTGATGTAATTCTGATACTTGCTGACATCATCAGTCATGGAGCAGTGTTGCTTTGACGAGACCAGCAACATGGTTATACAATGTTACACAATCAGAAGGACAAGGTTAAAAAGTACTACAGTGTTTATAGCAATCTCAGTTGGCCTTCATAAATGTACCAAGCTATTATTTTATGGTATTCATCTTTTCAGGGGAAAAGCAGTAGGCTTTCTGGAAAGTGGAAAGTTTAAAATATTGTGCATTTGTGAAAAGGTCAGATTCCCCCTTTGTACACACTATTAAAGTTTATCAGAGTTTTGTTTCTCTTAATTGAAAGGGCTAGCTGGAGCTCTTTGGAGAGCAAGGATTGAGTGCAAAGTCAAATACAGACAGATTTATTTTTGAGACCATGAAAGGCAGGGGTTATGAAACTCATAGTTTGTTGATTATAGAATTTGTTTCTGTGATAAAAAAGAGTCATATTATCACCTGGACTGTTTATCATCCTTTAGGTTTCGGCATAGTCCAAATTGCTGGTACTTGAGAGACTGGACTRTCCACACCTGGATCAGACAGTGCTTAAAATATGGTGCACAAGACAAAGCCTTATACACATTAAAAAACAAGGTAAGATTTTACAAGGAAAAGCCATGAATATATTTGATCAGCTTTTTGAGACAAGTGTGGCTTACCTAGAATTCCTGTTGCAGCCAGGTCCTGTAGACTGTGGTTTTCAGTTCAGATATTTCTTTGTCAAAAATTAATGTTGCACTTGTAAAGAGTTTTAGCTAAAATTCAGCTTTTATTTCCTCTTCTTTCCCTGGAGGCTTTTTGTTTTCAAACAGTGTTGGTGTCCAAAACATGCTAGATGCAGGAGAGGCATAAAAACCTGATAGGCAATGCCCCTCCTGGTCCCAAAGGCTCAGATAAAATGCCAAAACAAATCCAGTACATCAAAAGTTAGAAGGCCTACATCACAGGAGCCGTGCTAATCTCCTTGTGTTGCTTGACGTAACTGTCACATTGCAGCAGTGTGCAATGCCATGGTTCTGATCTTTCTGATACCTGCAGCGCTATGCTTGGGAAGAATTGATCAGCAGATTTTCACACCGATTTTTTTTCCTTCTTCTCTTCAGGTTCAATATGGAATTTTCCCAGATAATTTTACATTCAATATTTTGTTGGATTGTCTTATAAAGCAGAAGAAATATGAAGGTAAGAAAATATATACCAATTCTGCATCCTTAGTTGTATGCTCTTAAATCTGCAGAGCCTTTCTTTGAATTAAAAACTTTTAGCCATATTTTCACTGAAGTCACCTTAAAAACACACCTTCTCCTTCCTTTAAACTACTTTTCTGCATGTTTATATCTCATTTCTGTTGGGTTTTTATTCACTATATAATTTTGAAACACGTGCAGTTCACAGTTTCTACTGTGATTAATCCCATTCCAAATGTAAACTAACTTCTCCAGTTTTTGCAAGTCTGACTTACGTGCTAACGACATCATAGGAGTTATTAGTGACAATTAGAGTGTTAACGAAATGCATCTTGGTAGAGTTCATCTTACGTACATTTAGCTATTCAGAAAGCTACATATCTAAACTGTTTGTCTAGACCTTCTGTCTGTCACTGGAGAGAGCCAGCTGTGCTGAACTGCCACGTTGAGGTGCCTGTCTTTCACTATTGACTGTTTAAGTGTTGAGATGAGTAATCCTCTCATGTTTGATGACAAATATTTAAGGTTTTCTGGTACTGTAGACTTGCAGTGAGCTTTTCTTTGCATAAGCCTCTTGTAAATCAAGTAACTGAAAGGGAAGATAGAATTGCAGGACTTGTCTGTAGCTTTTATCATGAAGGTTTTGCTAAATAGCAAATTAATCCATACATTTATTTTACTTTGAGAGTCCCCCTATCTGTGAATTCCCCCTTATTCCATCCATATTTCTTTTCTGTGACAGGCTCAAGCCCTTTTGTTTAACAAACTGTCCTTCCTGACAGGGAGCGTCACTGGAACTCCCTGTGGAGCTCCTCCAGAGCACTGTTTGCTGAACACAGTGGGTGCTGTGGGTGATCTGTGACAACATTTCTGCTCCATTGTACTCTCCTGTCACCTTAAGAGCAGTAAATTTAAGCCAGTCTTCTCTTGTTTGTAATCTAAACACAAGGACAAAGAAGTTATTTTTAGAGATATTTTAAAAAATGTTAATGATTGAAGGGCTGAGCAAAGAAGAGCCAATTGAAGAGTAGATCCAAGATGGGTTTAAAAAGCTCCTTTGCTGTGGTCTCATGCTATTCAACCCAGTCTTCTTTCTCACAGTGTCTTTGAATAACCCAAGCGAGTAAGACTAATTCTATACTACTAGTCATAAGAAATCTTTAACTTTTTCCCTAACTACTACAAAACAAACTACAGCAATGAAGTATCAGTGAACATGAGTGGGTGCGAAAGGGAGCTGTGTAAATTTGCACTTGCTGATTATGTATTGTTTTCCTCCATAGATGCTATGGCAGTAGTAACAGAGATCATGCTGCAAGAAAGTTTTGATGAATTTTCAACACAACTTCTTTCTCTCTATGTTCTATACCAGTACCTGGCAACCAAGTCTGAACATACGGTAAGCTGACCACACTCAAAATGATACACAAACCCTCCATTTCTAAGTGTCATGGTGCAGTCAGTTGGGCATTCAATCTTGAATATATTTTATTAACCCTAAGTTTACCTGGAAAAAATAAATACTCCATTTTTTCTCATTATTTTTACAATGGCAGAAGAAAGAAAAAAAAAGAAACAACAAAATATGAAAGCTATCAAATAACTTGTCACCCCTTTTGCTCCTTTCTCTGAAAGGGAAGGTGTGTTGGGATTTTCAGATGTAAWGTATGCCCATTGGAAGGTTATGAAATGACATTTCAGTTCAGTTCAAAGAGGGCTCTATCAGACAAAAAAACTGTCACCTATTGTATAGGACCCTATTAAGGTGAGTATTGCTCACCATTAGAGCTTGGTACTGGTGATGTTGCAGAACTATAAAGCATTTTCACTGGGATTTTTACTATCCCATTTGGCTTTGGGTGTATTGTTTCTAGTATGTATTTGTTTTAAAACTAAATTAGTTACATTTCTCCTGTCTCCAAAGATTAGGGGTTTCTTATTCACATCATGCTTGCTTAAGGCCAACATGACAGTTCAGGCTCTTGGAAGTGGAATTATTCTACCTTTGCAGAAGGGGCTCAGTTAGGTATCAACAAAGGGCTCTGCCATGTCCATCACTTTAGGCAGCTACTTTTCATGTAGTTTGGCACAARCCTTCAATAGCATGTTGTCAGCCATAAGGAAAATGCCTGAAGCCTCCAATTGTCTTAAATGAAGCATCTTCCAAAATGCATATTACAGATGCCTTAAGGTTTTACTCAATTGGGTTGTAATTTCAGTTTTCGCTATAGAAAACAGATGTGCATTTGCCCTGTTCTGTATTCTCCTTCATTCCCAGAAGTCAAGTATGCTTGATCACTTGTATGTGAAAAGCAGAGGGACCAAAATCTCATTTTCTCATTGTGTTTGTCTATGTCTGTGTATCCTTACTGCAAAGGCAAGTGCTTGTCAGTATGTRTAGTGTTTCATGAAAGCTGAATATGCAAGCAAGGGTGGTGTGGACATATGACACATAAGGCAAGCATAATTATATAGCTGTGACTTATTTAATATGCATTTTGAAATAACCCCATCCAAAGACAGCAATAAGCCATATTTTTATATGTGTGCACCGTACAGATTACCATTCAACACCTCATAATGCTCAGTACCAATTTTCTGTGTTTGATTTAAGAAGTGGGGGTAGACAGAGTTATGAGATCTGCTCAGCTACTGCTGAAAATCCCATTCCCTTTTCCCAAGATGTGAGACAGGTCAGCCAGTGTCCTGTTGCAGACAGGCCCTTGGCCGTAGCTTAGGGTCCAGCAGCCTGATGAAATGTTTTTTAACTTTGAGAGCTGAATCATGGGCAATCTGACTATGTTAGTCTTCAGTGTGTATAGCAGTGGTGATAGAGAGCTTCTATTTTTCTGATGTTGTAAACACCACTGAAAGCCTGACTGGTCTTGGCATTCCCCAGAAAGTTTCTTCCTTGACTGCTGCAAACMATCAGTATGATTGCTACCTTCCATTGCAAAGGTGTTAACATTAAGTACTTGCAATTCCTCCAGCTCTTGGAGCCAAATGGGCTAGCTCCCAAAAGAACCTAGACTGCTAAAAGCCCTGTTTTCCCAGTTGCATCTGATTTTCCTATAACATTCAGCTGGAGTGCTGAATTCAGCACAAAACAGCCCTATCTCCTTGTATCCCTTTTCTGGGTCAGGCAAATACCTTGCCTGGCTGTCAGGTGATGGTATTTTGTGTCAGATGATAACATGCAAATTCTTGTAGCACCCGAATGGAGACACAAAAAAATGCCGTACCTTGAAAAGACATCTCTGAATAATGCATCAAACCAGAAGGTCGAACCTCAGGGTTCAGAAGGTCAATGTACCACAGGGAATTTTTCAGAAGGCTTCTTCCTTTCACCAGGGATATTTGTTTCAGGTCATAAGGTAATAAACAAGACACTGCAGTACCCTGCCACAAAAACCATGCGTTAGAGAGTCAGACTTCTTCCAATCTATTTGTTTTTATAACTTCCTTTCCCTCATTTTCTTAGCAATGGGAGTTGTTCAGCTCCTTTCACTTGTAGTAGAGAGACATTTATCCTTGATGTTTGTGCTTCTCTGGTCTTGAAAAATGTACTGTGCTATCCCATAGCAAAACAAAATTCACACTACTCTTGTAGTTTTAATGTACTTACTAATTGGGTGCCCTTCTTTAGCCATCACTGGTGGTCTGGCTCAGACACCTGGTACTTCTCTCTAGCTGGAGAGACAGCTGTAGTTTTAATCCTGGGGCATACAGTGGTCTTGGTGAGTTGCATATGTTCTTGTCACAGTGCAGATTTTGGACTCAGAGCAGCCATTAGCAGCATATTCKTCTCTCAGCATTTTCCTGTTCTAGTGAGGGATAGTGGAGCATGTATCTTACCACATACTTAAAAGAAAAGGCTGCTCTAGTACAGAAGCCATGTAATTTTTTTTCTTCAGCAGTGTTAGCCTGAATCAAGTGGTAGGACATACTGGCCAAGCTCTGTCTCTGTCCTGTGTAAATCAGTGTCACCCTCTGTCCTGAAGGAAATGCACTGATTGACTTCTATGCAAAGTCTCAACCACTCACATTTTACTGTCTTCTGGAAAGAGAGGTGTTCTTCAGTATAATGTGTACTATTCCTCAGGATACACATACTGTAACTCTGAACACTAGACATGTTTAATGGTTCTTTACTTTATTGCTAAGACATCTGATGAAAGCCACATGTGCTGTCTTTGGCTGCTGCCATTTTATGTTTGTGTTTGTCAAGGAACACTTACTTAGTTTACATTATTTGCAGTGGGAAGAGGAGAGGAATCTTGGAGCATCGCTAATGCTTACGGGTCTAAAGCAAACAAGCACTGTGGGTTTTAGCTCCCAGCTGTATGGCTATGCGTTCCTTGGTAAGTTTTACCTCCTTCACAGTCATCTTTTCCCTCTTGTCTTCAGTGGCTGAATTAAATTGGCATCTTTGCTTTATTAAAATGTAATCAAGCAGAAGGCTAAGAAAAAAAAAGGCAGAAATAGTGGAAGGAAGAATTTCAGAGTTAAGACTGAATCTGTTTTGTAAGCCTGGAGGGTAGTACTGATTTGAGGTATGCTCTTTATCAGACAGCTTCAGAACCTCCTTTAGGGCTCTCTGCAGGTTTGGATTGGCAGAGGAAAGAAAGAAGATGTTCTTAAAGAACAGTAGGGTTGGTTTGTTTGTGGACCAACAAATTTTCAAAAAAACCAAAAGTACAGAGTTCCATAACACAAATTTAAAGTTATGGACAATAGACTCTTTTTCTAGTTAGTGAGCTTCTTAAAATAATCCTTAAACCTCAAGAAGTTAAGAGAGCACAGCCTGCAAAACACTATGTTTAGAACATTTACTACTCACTGTAAAGTTACTGTTTCTGTTGTGAACAGCAGATAGCAGTGCCTTTATCCTGTATCTGTTAAGGCGTCTTCACTACTAATGATATGCTATATTATTAAAGAGCAGTTAGATCAGAATATATCCAGAATTGGAGGGAAGGGGAATGGGGTAAGTAATTCTTGAATTTCCTCTAACCTTTAGAGGAACATAGTGCAGATAGGTTTTGTCCTTCTCTACAAAATGATTATTTACTTGAAGGTAATTAATTAATTTAAAATTTATGATTATGCAGTTGTTCCATTACTGCATTATATTTTATTCTAGAATTTATTGAGGGTAATAAAAAGTGGACTTGTTCTTAAAATGTGGCCTCAAAATACGAGGTGTAGTGGCAGAGTTAGGATGCTGATTCGGATTTGTCATGACTGTAAGACAAGGAACTCATTTTCAGTCAAAAAGGGGGATAAATGTGAAAATTAATTTGAAAGCAGGATTTTCCATAGGGCTGTAGTTTGTTCTCCAGTGGAGATACAAATAGGGACTTTGCTGTCCAGTTGGCATTCAGTTTGGGATGTTTTTTATGTCATATAGATTGGTTGAGTAGTGGCTGTATTTCAGAAATGCACTTCACTGTTGTCTGTGAGCAGTAGTACTTGTTCCATGACATTGACATTCAGTAGATCAAAAGCTATTTACTGTTATGTCACGTATTCCACAGTCTTGCCAACACTAATGGAACCGACCTCAGAGAGAGTGAAAGATGTCTACGGGCACAGAGTGGCCTCAAGCACCTCAGCTATTTTAATTTAGCCATAGTCCACAAGCTTTTCTGTGCACTTATTACCTTGCTTTTCCTAAACTGTTCTCTTCCATGTAAAGAAGACTAAGGTGTGTTTCATAATTTTGTGTCATTATAGCCAGAGTGCAAATTAGATTGAGAGCTTGGATACAACCGTCGTAAGCTACACTGAAGTGGTATTATTTGTTGCATTGACAATGACAAAATCAAAACCTTAGAGTGACAATCATTGTAAATTAGTACTCACCAACTTCAACGTGATGTACATTTCCTCTATTATGTAGGAGTTTCATGTTCTCTAGTAATTACTGTTAGAAGAAAAGCCACATTGTCAGTGGTGCTGCGCATCACAGATCCTGCTAAAGTCAGTGAAGACCTTGTTGCACAGAATGTCCTAAATCAAGAACCAAAATTTCATTTTGGCAGGTCTCCCATATTTCCTCTCAGGAAGCTTCAGCAGAAATAGGGGTACTAAGCTGTATAGTTAGCCAGAGCGTGTGCTGTAAATACTGTACAGTCTGGCCATGACACATGTGTAAGTAGACCCTAAAGGCCACAGAGGTCAGTCCAGAGCCTCAGATTTAGTGCACCCATGCTGCACAGTCAGTCCCTGAAGGCGAAGGAGGTATTTGGCTGAGATCTGCGGACGTCCTGCTCAGAGCTGCTGTTTCAACTGCCAGACAACCAGAAAATCTGACCACTTTTCCTCTTTTCCATCTGGACAAAATTTCTAGGCGAGGGGGGAAGGGGAATGGGGGGAACCAGAAACAAACATGTAGTAGCCGTGAAGTTGGGCAAAAAGAAGGCACCTTAATAAACTAAAGTAATAGCAGTTCTGTCAGAGCAGCTTTGTAGAATAGTGTGTTGTTTTTACCACAGAAGCCAAGACACCTCCTGTCACTTCTAAAAAACAGAACCAACCCATATGGATTCCATTAAGACTCAAGTGTTGAAGTACTAACACTCAAGTATTTTTTTTATCACAGGGAAAGTGGAGTTGAATAAAGGGCTAAGAGCTGTATATAATCTAATGCCACTGATGTGGACACCTGGATACTTGAATAGAGCCTTGCAAGTGATGGAGAATGTGGCTTCATTGTCAGGGGACAGCAAAATCTGCAAAGAAGCTGTAAGTACGAAGGCTATAACCCGCTGAACAGAGGGAATTTCATACAAGCCAAACTCCAGTAAAACCTGTGAATTCTGTGCCTTGCTAATGAGAAGAGGCCCAGCAATACTTCAGAAGTCTTTGGAAGACAGAAGTAATGTTTAGAACAGAACCACTGCTTCAGTTGATGAGCCAGTGATGATGTCTACTGGCATGTCCTTGGGAATGAGTGCCTGTTATTGCCACAAACCATTTTAAGTATGTTTCCTAAGCCTTCCCTTCCCTATAGAGACACCTGGATCTGAGTCACAGGAAGCACATGTCTGTGGGGATGGGAAGACACCTTTGTTTCCCAAGCTTTTGAACACACTCAGTGACATACTTCTTAGCAGTGAGGATGAAATATCACATCTTGTTCCTCTCCCAGCTAATTCCATGTATTCTGTGCCCTCTAAGATGATACTGTCCTGAGTGATACTGGTCCAAAAATGGTACTGAGTGATTTCTAGAAGGGTTGTAGTGCCCTCGTTTGGGGAGATGGATAGCTTCGGTCCATTTGTGAGGTCAGCACTGACTAAGGGACTTGGGGCTTAGGAGTGCTGTGGAGCATCAGGCTGATCCTGGAATCGGACAGCTTAGGAGGAGTAACGTAGGAAACCACCACCACATGGGCTGGAGCATAGAAATAGCACTGAGGTCTCACCTTCTCGTCTTGGTACTCTTTCCTGAAGGTATCTCTGATGATGGGAGTCTCCCTTTTGCTAGCGTCACTACTAGGCTTGCAGTCTCTGCATTTCCCTTGACAAACAAAGGCCAGGGCACTGCTCAGCAGGTTCTCCTATCTATTGCTCCATGCTTGGAAGCAGCTCTGTGTAATACTGGGCAGTGCAAGGAAGGAAGTGTCACATCTGCAACTTCTGCCATTTTGGGTTACCTCTTCGGGTGTGTGGTTTTGGGGATTTCTTCCTTACTCCTAGTCTGAAGAACTCAGCCTAATATGCTTGTGATTTTTTTTCTGCTTACAAACCCTTGACAAATTAAGGAACTCCTCAGCTTGCTCTGGGTTGTAGATGAACACCCTAGTGTTCAAACAAGGCTGCATCTGTCTGTGGTACAACAGGTCCATAAAAGATCCCATCCTTCTGTGTACTGATACTGTAAAAATAGTAAATGCTAGTAATATCTAGCAATGCATTCTTCGCAGAGACACTTTTTACTTTGTTCACAGTGAACAACTAAGAACTTATAAAATAAGGTTGTTACTGATTACTCACTAATGCTGCGTCTCTGTACAAATCCAGTAGTAGAGCCCAAAAAGCAATGACTCTGAGAGCCACACAGAAACTTCCCTGAAGAGATACTTGGCCTCATTTGGATTTTAGGTAGCAGTATATAAACAATAGTGCAAGTCACATAAATTTCACCAAGCTGAGGACCAGGAGCAGGCCTGGATGGTTTGTTATTATCAAAATAATTTTTCTCTAATGCATTTTTGTGACCCCAATGCAGAAAGGAAAACAAGGAAAATATGTTGGTCCATATCCTTATCTGGTGTAAAGTAATTACAGTGTATTGATTTGCATCATCTGGCCTTTGCTACCTAAATGCTCATTAAGATTTTACTGTTAAGATCCATACAACATGTTTTTAATTACTATTTCCAACTAAAATGCAGTATTCCTAAGGGTGAAGGACTAAGAGCACTGACCAGGTCAATATCGGGGTCAGTCAACTTCCGCTGAATTCAACAGCAGATATGATGGAAACAACCTCAAGTGCCATAAACCGTTTTTTTCTGTAGTATTCTGGGCCTCTCTTGGGCAGGACTAGGTTGACCATTATGGAATTGTCGTAAATCCGTATCATAGCACTGAGAAGTACAAACTGTGTTATAAATCATTGTCCATGCATACCTGTGCAATCACAGAGTTACTTTAGAAAGACATGGCCCTGGTTTTGTACAYTTGGTTCTTTTCAAAATGTAATGTTATTTTCTGACTGAAAAAATTTCATTATCTAAAAGGGAAGTTTTCAAATGAACTTTTTTAACAGCAGTTTTGGTGTAAACATTTTCAAGTGATTTGCCCAATCATTATCAGTCATTTATTTTTCTTTCAGGCTTTAAGCTTCGGTTCATTTCTGACTTGAAGGGTGTCTCTTTTCTCTCTGCCATTACTATCTTAACAACATAATAGAAATACTGTTTTAGTATTGTGCTGTATTGTTTAACTGTGGACAAGCAAGACAAGTTTTGTTTTTTTTAGTTGTCTGAGAAAGTCTCTAAATGGGTGTATGTGTTTCCAAGCACATAGTTATTATTTCATTGCTTATTTCATCCTGTACAGTATTGCTAGTTTAAAGATTACATATCAGTGTCAGGAATGTTATTTCAAATAAGCCTAATTTTTATTCCTTTAGCATTATATACTTATGCTAGGAAAATGAAACCGTAAGTGTCAAGATCCCTTTTGCTTGGAGAAAGCATCACAGATTCAAAGGTTACACAGAGTTATTTCATCCTACTGATAAACATTCAGAATTAGGATTCATGGAAGGATAACAGCTCTTTGCATTTGTAAAAGCTGAACTTTAAAATGCAGGCAACCTGCATCCAGTAATTCCAGTTATGGAAATYGTGTTATTCCCAAAACAGCAGCAGCATCCATATAGCAGTTCCATCTTTTGTATCAATAATACATACACAAATAATTTACCAAGTCCCTTAGTGAAGCTAATGCATTCTTTTGATACAATTGCAATTAAATTAGGAGAGGGTGGTTCTCTTACTACCTTGAAGGACAAAAGCATGAAGAGAACAGAGGTGTCACAAATTAAAAATACACCTATACCAATATATGATATGCCTACATTTCCATTTTTCCTGTTAAATTATCAAACTAATGATAGGAATGAATGTTCTTGTTGCTGAACAGGTGATTTCCCTGCTTCTTTTCACCAAAGAGGTATTGACATGATCTATTAGAGATTATATTGTTCAAACATTCCATAGTAATATCTTATTTAGATGTATCTGTGATTGTGTATCCTGCTAGTGCTGTTATCACTGTGACTACCATTTAGTGTTAGTATTTATGGGTGGATATCAGGCCAAGAGGAGACATTAGCCTAATGCCTGACAGATCTGCAAATACCAGTCAGCATCTGAGTCACGGGAAGTTTTACTGTTTACAGGGGGTGGTGGAGTTGTTCTGTTGTAGGGATTTAATGTCCAACCTCAAAAGGTCTCAAGTACAGTACAAAATTATTCTGAGAATAAGTCCCATTTCCTTTTAGAATTTGGTTTTCTTTTTATCATACACAGAAGTCATCTCAAAATACATGGTAACTCATGAAGTTGTTTGTAAACATGACAGCGGTGTTACTCAGATTGTATTTCCAAACTGTTTAT
The DNA here is from genome assembly GCA_035582835.1 of Phoebastria nigripes. Classification (NCBI taxonomy): domain Eukaryota; kingdom Metazoa; phylum Chordata; class Aves; order Procellariiformes; family Diomedeidae; genus Phoebastria; species Phoebastria nigripes. The sequence continues at coordinate 1,930,164 of JAYKAV010000222.1, read as the reverse complement.
GCTAACAATTATAAATATGATTGTTCAGATTGATGCTCTGGAGACCATTTTGCAGTCTGTCCTTGAAGCAAAACCTGGTCCAGAATTGGCTGAAGAAGTCAAGGAATTAGAGCAGAAGTCACAGTGTGCAGAATCAGAAGAAACAGAGCAGTCTAAAGCACCCGAGTACTACAGCCGATTCAAGGTAAGAGAGTTTCATTTATCTATATATTCTAAGCTGTAGTAGATCTCCATAATATATACTAGAAAATACATATGCTGGATTATTATGGCTAGTAGACTGACACTCCTTCAGTGCATCAGGAGTCCTACCTGGCATTTTTGAAACTGATGTCACCTTACATTTTCACTTCTTCAAACAGGAAGCAGCAGCCTACAAAGACATAAATGCTCAAGGCCACTTATCTTTTGTCTGTCTGCTGGGATTTTATCTTCACTTTTCATACATCAAAATGATAAATCCAATCCTGTTCGCAAAAGTGGTATGTCATTAGAGATCCATTATTTGACCTTGTGTGGCCTCTTGCTCATTAAAATAAATTGTAATAGTCATGAGACCATCCTGAATTTATTGTCCATTTGTGTATGTTATGATTAAGTAGGAATGTTGCATCCTATACTTTCAGTCTGGGGAATTAAGTGAGGCTATAATTATGTAAGGCCTCCCTTTTATCTTTAGGTTGTCACGCTGATGATAACAATATGCAATACAAACAGTTGTTCATTAGGGCACAGCTATATAATGAGTCCATTTTATTTGATCATCTCATAGCTATATAATGAGCTCATTTTATTTTATCATCTCTGATTTGTGATGTGGTAAAAATCAAATACTGCAGGTTGAAACTATAGGCTTATAGTTCCAGGAACAGTACTCTTTCCATAGCCCATCAGTTTCCATTGTTGCTGTCACAACTTTGGACAGTTGTTCTGGATACAGGTCGTTGTCCTTCTAAAGAAATTTCAAAAGTTAAAAGACTAGTATCCTATGGTTTCACCTCACATACACACACTTTTGCTTTCTTTAATTTTTATTTACATAAATTATTTGCCACTAATCTCTAGATATTAAACTTGCTTTGTAGGCACTTAGAACTTTTAATGAAAATGTTTGGGAATCAGTGGGTGCTTGGCATGTGATAATTAATGCCTGGATGAATTGCAGTGAATTAGGTAAACACAAGTGCCCTTTGAAGGAGGGAGTGAGACATTTTTATGAGTCTCTCATTGTTTATCCATTGTCTAGCCTTGAAGAAAATAATGCAGAGTGCTCAAAACAAGGCCTAAATGTCAAATTGGGGACAGACTAGTGCCAAGAGGGTAGTTTTCTTCTCACCTCAACCTTTCCACAAGTTCCATAATTAACCGCAGTTCAGGCATTCCCTGGTGTGACAGTGAGTGCCCTGACTTTGAGCCAACAAGCTACAGCCCCAATGCTTAGCTCTAAGCTCTCACCAGAAAAGTCTGAATATAAGAAGGACAAAGCCCTCATGTGAAGTCTAGGCATCCAACACTAATTTATGTGTAAATAAGCCACAATTTCAAGTTGTCTGGATGAGAAAAGGAGCTCTCAAGTCAGAATGCCATTTCAGCTAAGCCTGAAAGAGCTCTCAGACTCTTCTCTCAAATCCATTGGGCCAGCACCAGCCAGTCTTCTCGGTTGAACCCCTGGACACCTACAGGCATAGTTCACAGGGCAGAGAAGTTCACTAGAAATCCTTACAAGTCTGAGGGAAGGTGGCAGCTCTCAAGCAATCTGGTGATGTTGGCATTCACAGCTGCTGTCCCAGCACAGCTCATCTGCCCCTTGTGTGATGTAACCCCTACACAGGATTTGCACTTCTGCTGCTGAAAACACTTCAGTTGCACGTTGTCCAGCCCTGCATTAGCCAGCACGTCCCAGTCTTTCTCCTTGAGCTCAAAACCAATTGCTTCTGTCTCCTGCTTGCCCAGTTCTCTTTCATAAGTCACATACCTGGGTATGCGAGGATGTGGGTTTGCTCCAGACATACAGTTCCTGTCTAGAACTGTAGCTTGTTCTGCATGGCTTTTATACACATACTTGGACTCCGTGTCTCATACCAACCTTCAGAACAGCCATTTGTGGAAATACCTGAAAAAGCCACAGCAGCCTAACAGATAACGATGTGTGACAGGCAGTGTGTCCTTCACTTCCACTAAAACAAACAGGACTTGAGGGCATTTGGCTCCTTCCAGATAAAGCCTTTAGAGCTGTAATTTAGACTCTCTGTCTGACACTGTCATTTGTGTTGTAATTACCTGTTTTCAGATCCTGTATGCTGAGGCTCACTACTCAGTACAGTGTTCCTCAGGCAATTCCAATGGTCAGTGGGCAAGCATTTCATCACATAAATGCTGGGAACACCCTCTCTAAAAGAGTGCTCCTTCTCTAACTGTCTGCATGAGAGCCCTGGAGACTGCTTATAAAAATCAATGATTTAGCCACTTAAGAATGTGCCCTTTTGGTACGTGCAGAACATAGAGTCTGCTGCTTTCCTAAATTAGTTTCATTAATGTATCACAGCAGAGCAGGGAAGATTCCAGTTCAGTGGTCTCAGTAATGGCTTAGGAGAGAAGTCCTGCTRGTTTCCAGTTTGTTGCCTTCCTCTAGTTCAATTTCATACTGCTTAGGTTCAGTGCATAAACCCCCTTTTCAGCACATCCTTGGCAGTGGTTAGTAGGGAGAGTCTGAAGGATCTAAACCAGTTATGTTTAAACTGAATATCTGATCTGTAAACATAAGTATAGTTGTCAGGTTTCTTTCTCAGACCCAAGCTGTACGGTCTCTTCATGTATCTCACTGATGTATTGTATACTTACTGACATCTCAGACAAAATAGAGATGAATACACCTAAATATTACTGAGTTTGGTTTTAGTCCATTAGCTTCAAAGCCATTGGTTTTGTTTTCATTCTTTATCATAAAATCAAAAAACAGAGCCAAATACCCAAGCCACTCAGACCTGCATGCCTAGCATTTTAAAGTCTTTAATCTGCTGTCTGTCCAGTTCAAACCTTCAAGCATCTGGCAAAACACCACAAAGCCTGCAGTTGTGTTGGCTAGGGCAGAGAGAAATGGAGAGGCCTCAGAGGGGACATCATAGTTTCCTGCGTAAGAACAAGGCAGAACCTCAATACAGGAGCTGAGAGGCAGTGCCTTTGCAGATTATTGGTAGTGTGGGCTGGGTAAGAGGACCACTGTGTGCCAGCAGCACAGCACATAAGCTTCCAGTGATAACTGGAAGTCCAGGTATCTCCATGGCCCCAGAATTGTCATTTTGTTTGGAGGTGAATGATCCCCGCATCTTCTTTCCATCATCCTGCAACGCAAAACAATAGGCTTTATTCAGAGGGCCAAAGAAAGAAGCATGGATGTGCCTTTCTTTAGGACGTGTACTTACTTGAAACATTTCTGCAAGTGCTGGGCTCAGTAAAACGTTTTATTTTAAAAGAACAATCAGGAAAATGTGTTGCTATCTGATGAGTAAACAAGGGGTAAAGAATCTGCCAGTGCCATATCATCTTTCTTCCCCAGGAAACTCTTCCTTGGTTGTGCGTCTGCACTTTTAAGGCAATTAATCAGATTGTTAGTGAGCCATCAGCCTAAAGATTCCAGAAAGCCAGAAATAGTATCACTGGATGATTCATCATCTTAAGTGAATTAACATTTTTATGCTGCATGATATCTAGATAAGTAAAGCTCAAGAAAAATACTGAACAGTTTCTTACTGAAGCTCTGCTCTTAGTTTCAGTGTAGAATATCCTTGAAAAAACATCCCTTGCTTTAGCGCTATTGTACAGTCTGTGTCAAGCCTCAGATCACAGTAACTGTTGGGAGGAAAAATCGTGGGAGTTACTTAGAATGCTGTTAGCAAGATGGCATTTAAAGTGATGTGCATCTGTTGAGAGGGATGCTAACGCATGCAGTGTGGAGCAAATCGTTCAATTGGTTTTGAGGTAAGACACAAACCCAAGGCATTTAGATTATATTTATTGTAGTTGACTGGTCAGCTGATCTTTGTTAATACCAGATAACTGAGCTTGGAAAAATAAAGAGAATTTCAATGGTTAATGAAAATTAAACTTCATTGTTTTAGTTTTATTGCTCAAAAAATTATTCTAGAGGTTAGCATTTCAAGAAACAGTACCAGCTACCACAGTCAAAACACTTTGCTGGAATAAAATAGTTACCTGGCCTGTATAGCCCAGCTAATAGTTAGATTCGAACAGCGGTGTATTGGTTTTTACAGGAAAGTATTTTGTGGCTGATTATTTTGTGACTGACTGGCTCTCTCCTTCTCACTCCCCACCAAATCCCTTTTTATGACAGGAGCTGTACTCTAAACTGCATTCACTTGGCAAGGTTGAATCTGAAGGCCTGTTAACCCTGACCACCCAACTTGTCAAGGAAAAGCTGCCAGCATGTGAAGTGGAAGACATTGCAAAACATGAGCAGAAGCTAAAAGAGTGGGAGCAAGAACAAGCACTTCTCATTGAGAGAGAAAGAGAGATGAGAGAGAAGGCTAAGCAGGAAATGGAAGCTAGGAAGCTAGCTAATGCATCTGCTTAGTACTGGAACTCAAAGACTACCATAGTGGTATGCATTCCTCTGTCAGTGAACTGAAGTGCTCACCATTATTAATATTTCACTTCAATCCTGCTGCAAGTGTGACTATATGTGACTGCTATATGCAAATTAAACTTTTCCCATTTTGCCTGTTTCCTGAAGTAAAGCACATGTGGTTTAGAAATCATCCTGTATATGATATATTTTCCTCCTACCATCAGCTAGGCAGGGGGTGGGATGGAGACAGCACAAAGAAACAAAGGCATTAAGAAGTAGCTTGCCTGTGGTGAAAGGTGTAGAGGGTGGAAGGAACAAAAGAAGAGGGAAGAATTTCAAACACAAGTTGTTTCAGTAGGGGTTTCTCACAGGAAAGAATGCCTTGGCTACTCTGAACTTCAGATACTAAGAGGATTAACGTATATTGATTGCTTTTTTTTTTTTTTTTTTTTCCCCCAACCCATTTGGAAAATTCAGGCTTCTATACATGGAGTTGGAAGCCTAACTTTAGACTGTTTTTGAAACTACTTTTAAAGAGTTTCAGCCCAGTGAGTTAGCACTTGTACAGGCATTCAGATGTGCCTTCCCTGTAAGGAAGTTAGAAATTTCTGACTTTACTAGTGCTGCTCTGCTCCGTTTTGAAGGTCAGCAGAGAAACATGAACAATCACCTCGGCACACACAGGGGATCCTCATACTGCAGGGCAGTTTCCTTTTATATTGTGGGCACTGTTTCATGGGGTTTTTGACCTAATTCCCTTCTTGTCTCAGCTGTGTACACGGTCCCATCTCAATTTTTCAGATTGGTAAAACAATGTAGCTATTCACACAGAGCACAAGGCAACGGCAAGGGAGGAAAGGATCATAGTGCATTGGTTGTGGCTGCATCAGCATCCATCGCTGCTTACATTCCCTGTCACCACTGAATCTCATCAGCTGCAGCCAGCAACTTTATGCAGCTCATGGCAGGGCAAGTTCCTTGAAAACAGGGAGACCCTAGCAACAGCTCTGCTGTATTGCAGCTTGTTATGACAACAACAGTGTTGTCTAGTCTTACAGTGATAAAACTCACATCACAAACTCACTGTAAATCCAGTGAGAACATGCTGCCAATCTGTGAAGTGAACTTGTTTTAAGTGCAGGAAAGCGTCTTATCCGCATACACCAAATACCTCTCTTGTTCCCAGCAAACACACTCAGAGCCTGATTGCTCTTTCACATCCAAGAACTTGGCAGTAAGGTCCTTCACCCCATCTTGTCAGCAAGTCCCATAGTTTCGTCCATACCGCAGTAAGAGAGTGCTGTCTCCAGGTAAGTGGATGATTTTGTGGCTTGGCCTAACTAAACCAGCAGTTGACTTTCTTGGGCAACTTTTCTCAAGTCTCTTGAAGTTTTTTTCCTCTTTCTTGGTCTAAATGCTTCGTGATTACTAGAAGTTAGGGAGCCTTAAGGGAGAGTAGGAGGCCAAACACACTCTTATGAACAATTTCGTTAAAACTGGTGGCTTTAAAGAGGTCATCACTCCTAGTCCAGCCACAGGAGAATGAAGTGTCCCTTCCCTGACCATGTGTTTCAGTTCTTCAGTATCGGAACATGGGTTGTACCTCCAAAGGTTCACAATCACTCCTGGATCCTGATTCCTTTCTCAGCTTCTCTCTACAGACACCACCTCTCCCTCCTGGGATCTTCTCTAACCACCACAGTTTTAAGACCCACCTTGCAGACACATGGCCTCTAGCCACCGCAGCTGCTGATCCTGTTGCTTATGAGACATTGTTTGGCGAGGCCACAACAGGGACTGCCACATTTCTCCTTGTTTCTTGTTAGCATCTGTTTCTTGGCAGCACAAGGAGCCTGTTTCTGGCCCCACCTCCACCCTCCCTCACCCTGCTCGGTAGATACGCCAGGCTGCTAATGCTAATTGAGCTCCAGCAAGCTGCCAGCTGCCATGCCCCCCGCTCTCTCACAGAGCACGCTTCACTTCCCCCACAACTAACCCCCCTTTCCATTTATTTAGACTTAACTATTACAGCAATAGGAGAAAAAAATTCTCCTCTAAGCTCTGAGTAGCCTGTTAATGAATATTACAGGTTGCCTCCTTGTTTTACTCCAGGCACTGTGGGTTTGAATGCTCTGAACGCAGTCCAAAGCCTAAATTTAAACAGTGTAGTTAGAACCTTTCTCTGCCTTCACCCAAATCTTCTCCCATATCCCCCTCTGCCCTTGGGAGAGGGGGGTTTCCCAGCCAAATGCTTTGCAGGCAGCAAAGCAGATTCCTGGGGCCAGAAAAAGGACAAACCCAAGACCTGCAGCAGAGGGTCCAGACCATTTGTGGTTTAAGGAGCCAAAAGTTTTGCCAAGCCCCCTCATTTATCCGTCCCCTTGGTATCACCCTGAGCAAGAAACCACTTGTAACACTTCCACCAGCTGGGCCAGCTGCACACCAGGGCCCCTCTTTCCTCCCCGTCATGCCCCAGACAAGTATTTCTCCATGGTCCAGTAGCCTCCATCTTGCTTCTCCCCACCCCAGGTCTCGCCACTCTCTCACTCAATAGCAACTAGCTTCTGCCAAACCAGTGTTTTTTCACCTAGCAAATCCTCACATTTCCCATAAGCCTACCTGCACCCTCTTGAATTCTCCAGCAATCCTCATCGCTGCTTCCCCTTTGACCTCACCCTTGATTGCCTTCAAGTTCCTCATTTATTTCTCACATTTATTTCTTCCCCGTCTGCGAGGAGGCCAGCCATGTCTCTTTGCCCTGCACCCCCATCTCAGACAGCAATGTGCCCCTGGCTCTGCAGAGAGCAAGCAGCAGGGTACCAACCTCTTGCGCACCCTGAGGTTTGAGGCCCCTGGACACTGCTCAGTCTCAAGAGGTTGGAAACATGAATTAGCAACTGAAGCTTGAGGGAGGGGAGGAAGGTGCTCTCCTGTTTGGTGCTCTGTCTTACCTGCTAGCTTTGAGCAAGGTCAACAGTGAGACAAACAAATTGTGAGACAGGGTAATTCACAGACCAGTGCTGTTCAGGCATGTGCTTGGCTTCCTAAGAGAGACACGCATGGTAGCTGTCCACCACAGACACAGCAGCATGAAAAATGCACAGAATATCAGCTAACTCAGCTTGTCTTACCTGCTTTTCTCCTTCCCACTCCAGGAAAAGTAAGATAGACTTGACTGTTCACCCCCTTGCATAAATCATCTTGCATACACAACCTGTTTTTCAGCTGCTTGCTGGATTACTCTTAAAAAGAACTTTGAAGAACACTTGTAGCAACACCTAGGAGTGAAACTGGACTCCAGGTAGTCAAAAGCCTTTCTGTCCAGATGCCCATGGCTTTGTGTGCACTCCCGTGATTGATAGCCATTACCTGCTGGGATGCAGCTGGCCACGTTTAGAAGGGGGGCAGAGAAGTCATACAGCAGCTTTTGATCTGCTGCTGCTTAAACGTGAGCTCTGATGCTGAGGGAAGAATGTGAATGTGTGCATATATACATATAAAAAAAAAAAAGAAAGTACTTTTGTACAAACACAAAAAGCTTCTGAGTTTATCCAGTCCTGTGCCCTGGTACTTATTCAATGCGAGCTCACAGCCCAATGAGCATTTCCTCACTAGGACACTCTCAAGCTTTTTGAAATGTTGCTGCTCCTTGCTGCACTGTTTCAGACAGCTGCCTAGACCTTTCTGTGTGTGGATGGGACTGGAAAAATATTTCCTGGAGGGGACAGACCAAAATCTTGCTTGGTAGTAAGACTATCTCTTTTTTTTGGACCACCTCTCCTGGAAATGTTCCTTCACATCCTGTTTTCATTTGTGACTACAGCTGTGAGTTGGATTAAAGCTATTGCAGTTTCTACCTTGTCAGTATATTTCTAAATCACAGGAGTGCATCTTCCTTCGTGAAAATTTTTGAATGATTTCCCTACTTATTATCCTGGTGTCTGTAGAGCTAAAGGCAGAGGAGAATCTCCCAGTGCTAGAAGCAATACATTTGCATGCACAGTCACTGAGCTGTGCGTGCAAACAAGGTGACCACCAGCCTAAATAATACCTGCCAGCGCTAACGCTTATGGTACAGCGTTACCAGACTTGCCCATGCTAGACAGTGTTAACAGCTCTCCCGTGTTTCCCCAGGTGTGGGAAAGACCCTTCTCTCAACAATACTAGCCAAAAGAAACAGAAACCAGTACAAATGCAAAGCCTGTTTGGTATGTTGGCATGAATTCGGCCGCTGTTAGGAGAAAAAACCAGCACTTTAAAGGTTGAAGCTCTTCCTTTTAATTCAAAAAGCAGCTTCCCAATTCAAATCCATGGCAGACACCTAACACGCTGCTGATTAGGCAAGCAAATATGTAACTCTTTGCCCCACAAGTGTCACTGGCAGAATACTTCCAGCGAAGCACTGAAGGTCATTATCCATTATTCACAAGAGGAAAATTACATATTTATTCCCTTGCAGCTCACGTAAATGTTGCCTGAAGCCTTGCACAGATGGGCCCTATTTATGGTAACACACGACGTGGCCAAGATAAGGTTACTAGATGCTCTCAGACCTGGTCAGACACTGTGTCCTACACACAGAGCTGGTAGTGAGTCCCTTCCCACAGCTTCAAGCACTTGCTCCCTCCCCCAGTGCCCTGTCCCAGCTGCTTGCCTGCCCATCCCAAGGCTCTCTGGCCACCCTGAAACTGTGGGACCAGCACAATGACCTACCCCAGCTGCAGATGAAGGTTGGCTGGTGCAAGGGGGTTTCTGACCTGAGCAGCTGTCACTGTGCCACTGAGACAGGCAGAAGATAGCCCAGGGCACAGGTTAGCAAGTGTCCTCTCTTCCCCCACCTCCTTGGGAAGCTGGTGTCGTAGTTAGGAAAGGGAATTGCACCCTTGACTTTGAGGGATGCAAGATGTAGTCCACTGAACAGCATCCGATTCTGCAAGTACTGCTGCTGGTTTTGCTGGGGCTGTTTATGTAGAAACTACAATTGAACCCTGCAAGATGTATTTCTAGTGAGTATTTGAGCACATTTGTGGAAAGTAAAGTTAAGTTTACCTTTCCAGAAATTTAATTATAGGAAATGTTGAGATGATGACAAGGCTCTTCAATTGTAGAAGAGAAACTACTGCTGACATAAGTGACAAACAACTGGAACTTGGGACAGTGACTCTTTCAAAATAAAACTGTGGAGAATGAAGTATAGGTCAAGAATTAGTGACAAAACATTAATTCAAGAGTCACTTAAGATATTAAACATGTGATAGAAAACTGTGCCACCTACTCTGGGTCAGTCTCCCCACAGAAATATATGTATCTTCCAGTAATCACAAAGTTGTCACTTAACTCAGCTAGCAATTGCGTAGTACTAACTCTGTTGCTGCTCTTAAACCTTTCTGATGATAAACTCAAGACTACTCAACCCATTCTAAATTGCAGATGCCCCAGGCACAGAAATAGCATTAGAGCCCCATTGACAAGCCCCTTAGATTACCAGGACAAAATTCAGCTTTCAATATATCTTGTTTATTGCAGATCCTGACAATTCCTCCCTTAAATGAATTGGGAAAGAAACTTTCAAGCCTGTTCTGGTCCTTACACATGGTAACTGCTGCTATAATTACATCTTTGGAAACTGTAAACTCTTCCTGGAAATACTGTCTTGCACTCTGGGGGGTTTATATTAAGTATTTAAGTTGCTCAGTGGTTCAGTTTACCTTCAACTCTTTAAGCTAAGAAAGTAACACAGCTGGGATGAGATAACATGAGGTTTGTAAAAGCTCAGTCAAAATTAATTTCTGGACCTTAACAGGTATACAGGGTATAACCTCAGTGTATATAGACATTGTTACGTATATTTAGCTTTGCTTCTATTAGGACATAAGTTCCATATGTTTCACTTATCTTCTCTGTGTAATTCACAAGCACAGGTAATGGGCCAAGCTGCAGTATGATGTCTAAATCATAGCATATGCAATTGTTTTGGCAGCGAAGCTGGCAGCAGATGCATGGTTAACCTCCACCCCTGCCTTGCCAGCTATTCACACTGCGGCCGGTAACGCTGGAGTTGTTGAACTGCAGAGAAGCAGCTACATCAAGTGGTAAGGATCCATGAGAACCAGTGAACAGAGCTCGTGCAGACTACAGTRCCTGCTGATTTCATTCTTTAGTTCTCCTCAGTATTTAATTTCTGGTGGAAATGATGCTGAGTGTGCAGTCAAAAACCAGCAAATCCCCTGGCAAGCTGAGGGTACTCAGCATTACTCAGCCTCTGGTGGTTTTGGGCTGAATCCAACGAAAGCACACACAACACAACAGAGGACAATGCCATGGGGGTTTCATGCTAGTGTGGACTGGTCATGTCTGTGGGAGATGAAAGTAGGGACCACAGCAGTAGGCAGTGGTCAAAAACTGTTTGCTGAGTGAAGGACATGGCCAATGCTCATGTCGCAGAAGTACCGCGTGCCCAGAGACACCCTCTAGGAAGCCAAGGAGCTTTGCTGCAATGCTGGGAATGAGCTGGATCTATGATATGTCACCATGACTATTACTCAAGAGACACCTGGACACCTCTTTTCACCCCATCCTAGGAACCATGAAAAGCTGCAATTTCCTCCCAGTCACAGAACACTAGAAATCAGCATTAAACAGTCTCCAGGTCTAGGATGCCACCAGACAGATCCTTCATTTTAGATAGACCGAAAAGATCTGAGGGACTATAATTTTCCCATGCCATCTGAAATACTTCATAAACATTGAATTTGTTCATTAACAACACTAGTGGAAATAAAATTTCTCCTCCTCAGCAGCTGTGTTGAAGAAAGGAACTTTCATTTGGCATCTGGAAGCAGCAAGCCAAACGCTACAGACCAGGCTGGCCTGCCCCTATCCACAGGTACTGTGGGTGGTCCCACCTGTGGAAATCCAGAACTTCACCCTGCAACTGCAGGTGAATAACTGGGGTTGAAGGCTGACCTGGTCTGCTTTGCACAATCATTTTAATGTATTTTAAGTAGCATCAGGCTACTCTACCACAACAGCTCAAAAAACGTTGATGTAGACATATGCAGGATTATACTTGAGATACAAGATTTGCAGCAGTTGACTATCCTCATCTGGTCTTCATTTTTCTCTGCTTTGCCATGCTCAGCCCAATTCAAGCAAAGCACAGTATTTCTTATTAATGTCATTAGAAGTTACAAATGAAACCTTAGACGTTGGAGATGGATAAGGGCCCACAAAAAAGACTGCTGCCTGAGGGTGAAGGAAATCCTGCAGGGCCACTGCTTCTCCTGAGAGCGAGCACGCCTTGCTCCCCGTTGCCCCAGCCTTTACCTGCTTTCATGTCATTACCATCTCCCTGAGCTAAAAAACGTAAGCATTGACTGCTGCACCTTGCCACGGCAGGCGTTGCAGCGGCAAGCAAAACTACAAAGGCAGAAAGCCCAATCTTACAGCATCCCTTTAACAGCAGTAGAGGAAAAGTCTGACGTTTATAAAGTAAAAACTAAACTGAGAGCCCAGCTTCCCCAAATGCTTCGTCCCCTCTCACCAGGATTACTGGGCAGCAGCAGTCAGGAAGGGTCCGTGGCCACTGGAGACAAACTGCGCACTCTTGTTAAACTGCAACAACTTTGGAAAAGACCTCTTTTCCAAACCAGGGTTGGCTTAGTTTGGTGTAACTTCATTGGGCATCATGTCTGACACAGCCCCTTGAACGCACTTACTGAAAATGAAGTGTTTTCTCATGCTGCTGAGGGATACAGAAATGAGAACAACAGAAAGAAGCCACGTCATGGTACATCATGGTAATGTTTTACACCACAAGAGGTAAAAATAATCTTCCGCATTTATTTTCCAATTTCTCAATAGAGATTGGTTCTTATCTAGCATTTAGTCATTGACCTTTTGAGAAAAAACCCATATAGTAGGTAATCATGACTGAAAGAAAGGGAAAACTTAAAAATACGTACATACACAAAGACAAGAAACATGTCAACACCACTTTACCACTTTTGTATTTTATTGTGGAACTGAGTTTGTTTCCTTTACATCAAATATCCTCAATGGAAGAGGGGATATTGCACACAAATATCATAAAAGCACTACATATTACTTTCACTGGAAACTAATTTTCTACATTAGATATGACTGGATAGAATAGAAGTGATGCAGGATTATAAGACATAATACCATACACAGCTGCAGACTGACACAAACACCATTCAGAACAAGAGAGAGGAGGTGTGTGAGGTGCTTCTCAGCCAGCAACAAGACTGTTTCTTTCCATAGTTTGGAAGATAATGGCTGCATGCAAGTGCGTGAAAGCATATTTCAGGTTTCCTCTTTTACAGTTGTGATTACAGCCCAGTCTTGAAGAGGTAGCTCCTGCCATCTGGAGCTCCTAGCTAGTCTAGTGCGGAGAAGCTGCTTTTTTAATTCTTTTTTTTTTTTTTTTTTT
>JAYKAV010000222.1:1821651-1914622 GCA_035582835.1 Phoebastria nigripes | reverse complement strand
GGAAGGGAAGGGAAGGGAAGGGAAGGGAAGGGAAGGGAAGGGAAGGGAAGGGAAGGGAAGGGAAGGGAAGGGAAGGGAAGGGAAAAGAGTTACTTATTTTAGCTTATTGCTTATTCTATCTTTTTTCAAGATCTTGTGAGGGTTGAGAATGTAGGTTACACCTTTGTAAGTATTAGGCAATCAACTTTTCAAATCCCATCTTCTGTCATCATCAACAGATTAATTTTACCACCAGGGTGCCCTTCCACCCCCCCACCTCCCCAAAAGGTATTGGCTTTTGACTATTTTCAATAAATTTTACCTCAATATCCATTCTCACTAGAACCTTAAACAACATTATTCATTTATCTTACAAAACTACTAAAAAAATTGCCTTCACCTGAAAAATTTTTCTTTGCATTTTCCTGTAAATGAAAACGTTTGTTAAAAATTCATCTATTAAAAGTTCACACAGCACTAAAAAAAACGTTTCTGTACATTTGTTCCCATATTCACTCTTAAATTAAACAAATAAAATAAGGTAAGACAAAGGAAGGTTGAATACTGTACAGGCTCGCAGGTAACCTTTTTCATCATTCTGAATGTTTCACTAAGTTTTGTAACTCTGATACTGGACACCACTTCACGCTGCTTCCACAGTACAAAAGAAACTTTCAAAAAAATGCTCGTCTTGCCTTGTTGAGCTGTCCAGGTGCCTCAATGAAGCATTCACATAACAAACGTATGTAATTCATAGCACCAAGCCGTTTGACCAGTCAGATAGGTTTCTAGTACCACGCATGCACACTCACACTTCCTTACTGGTATAACTATGATCCTACACAGATGTTTTATAAATTTGCTGTCTCAACATTAAAAAATAAGTGCATCAAGTTTCTTTGTACATTCAAGTCACTTTCTAAGGCAAATTGTCTACTGTATGTACCCCCGACCGCTTTGGTATTTTGCTTCAGTTAATTGACAGTGGATGTGGGTGTTCAAGCATGTGGACTGGTCAGTTCTGGCTGGAGTGAGTGGACTTTCACTGGGAGCATGCCTTAGACCAACAATTCTGCATGTTGAAAGAAAGGTTTTAGACTTCTGGATGGGGTGCAGACTACGTGCATATTTGGCCTATGATTGTTATGGTATGTCAGTATGCAGAGTTCAAATTAAAGTAGAAAACTGCTGATGAGTGTTTAGGTTGTACGTCCCTTCCTAGCCACATTCTGTTTCTTTTTATTTTGCAGCTAACTTAATTCTGTAAAAAAAGGATCCCCTTGCAATAGCTCAGATTGATACAAATTTAAAACTTTCTTTTCATGTGAGAGCATAAGCAGACTGCAGTAAGCGATACATCTATTGCCATGAGACTAATGCAGATCTAATTATTTATTACTTTCTCCTCCTACCCCTCTCTCTTTCTCTCTCTTTGTGTTTCTTTAGAGGGCAAATGCCTCTACCTGGCAGAGGTCAGTTAGGGTTGCTAGTGCATGGTTTCCAAACGTTCAGCAGAGATGAAACTGTATCTGTATTTTCGCAGTAATTTGAACCCTACTATGGGAATACTGTTACTTCCCTTAGCAATCAGCAAAGACTGAAAAATATTAGTGACTTGCATCACTGTGACACAGTATAGCATTTGGCAGGTATATAGTTCAGCAGTTGAAATAGATGGGTTGAATTTTTAGAAAAGGTATTTTCAAACTGAAGAATTTCTGCAAACAAAGTTTAATCTCGTGGTGCATGGTCTTGTTCTTACAGTTCAATCTTGCATGCAGGAAACGATTCATCTTGCATAACAACAGTGCTGCTGCTTGCCAAAACCATGATGTTGAGGTCCTGCTGTTTCTCATGGGTCTCTTGGTACCATTCCCTCATCACTTCTGAGTCATGGGTTGGGATTAAGGTCACCTGCAACACAAAACGGGAGAAGTCCTGAGGAACGGACAACAGAAACAGCTGGTAAGAAAAATGTCTTCGTAAGGAGCCCTGGCCAACAAGTATGCTTCCCTTTTGGAAAGAGTGGATCTTTATGCAACAAATACTTGAAAAAATGTATGGATAAAAGGAAATAAACAAACATGTAGGTGAGGTAAAATGACTGCAAAGAAGCATTTTATCAAAATAAAACCTTGGTTTTGTAAGATGCTGAGATGCAGCTTTCCAGAGAAGTAGCAGTCTGTAGTCTGTGCTGATAGCTCTTCAGATTACGGCCAAATATTTTGTTTACTTATTGATTATGATGGAAAGGCACATGAAGTTTCCAAGTGTATGTGATTACCATATAAACCATGAAACATTCACTTTTTTTTCCTACTTATAAACTGCAACGTTTCCAAACTTGGATCATATATGGTATAGTAACAAGATGAAACAGCCAAATGGCCCTATAAACCAGCTCCCAACTGCTTTATTCACATGGAACAGGTCAGAAAGGCCACAAATGGGGCAGCAGCTGAGTGTGGTGCAGCTCTCTGCTTCAGCTGATGTCCTCTCACATCATCAGTGAAATGAGGTGCCCAGCCTGGGGACCCCATTCGCCGGCAGCTGCCGTCCACTCCAGAGGTGCTCTGGCTTCCCGTAGTTGCTTCCCAGAGAAGATTAAATTTCCAGGTAGAGATACTAGTGAAGAGCTTACCTGCATGTTACTCTCCCACTGCGCCTTGCCTTCCAGCAGGGAGTCCAGAACAGCCCTGCTTGGCTCCTCGGCTGCAGAATCGTTCCCGCTCACCACATAGTAGGATGACCTCACCCTCTTGAAAAACTCAACATCGACGTTCTTGCTATTGCTGTGGTTGGGAATGTACACCAGATCCAAATACACTGGAGGTCCTGGAGGCACTGCTGTAGATTTTGCCACCTTAGTATTCCCAGGTCCTTTGGAAATCAAACAACAAAAGAATATATCACAGACTGGTTAAAAACATGCATTTATTAATTACTGTTACAACCGCTGAAGTGAGATGCGTCCAATTATGGCATTACCCTCCTACATCTAATGACATGTTCCAGCTTTCTTGTATGCCAATTACAATTGTAATGGGAGGAAAAACCTGAATAACCGTAACTACATAATACAACAAAAACTCACTACCACATAACCAAAAATTGACTGAACCTTTCCTGGCAATACACTACTATTATCCAACAATTACTATGCAGGGCTGTGATTACTGAATTACCATTCAATACATGGTGGTATATTTTCCAGGTTAAGAAGTACAGCTTTTTGAAAGTCTCAGGTATGCACGATTATAAAATCTAGGGTCACACAGGGAGCCATGCAGATTTGAAGCGGTCCTGAGATTCGGGGTATCAGCAGATAGCAAGACATGGTGGCTGTTGATAAGCTCAGACTGCCTTACAGCTGCCTCAGGGAGCTACTACATGTGAGCAGAAAGAGGGTCAAAGAAGAACTTGGGAGGACAGAGAATCACTTCAGGGAATTGAGAACAAGTGTTTGTTTGCCTGCTGGATCCTTACTTGCATACGCAAATTAGCCACTTATCACAAAAAGTAGGGGGAAGTGTGGTTTTGCTGCTGTACATAGTATAGTACTTGTTCTAAGAAGAGCTTCAGTCAAAAGGAAGTTCAAAGTTTAAACACTCACATTAAAAACACTACCCCCAAAAAAAAGTGGCTTTTGCTATGCAGTGGATCATGTTGTGAACTGAAAATCAGGATTCAACCAGTAATTTTATCCAGATGATCACCATTTATGTTCTATTAGCCTTCTCATGTTGTTACAGAGGATGGAGCTTGGTAAACAATTATCTGAGCAATACGCTCTATTTAGGGTCACATACTGTAAGGCCAGCAAAGTCCATTACAGTTGTCTAGCATGTCCTGCCGTTCATCATAGGGCAATATGCCAAATAAGCATCATGATATGATAAGATTTCCTGAATTAGAGGGTTTTTACTATTGATTATGTTACAAAATCTTTTATCATCTTTTATCATAAAAAAACCTATGATATATCTTTCTGAATTGTGGATACCAACACTGGGTAAAATATTAGACATTACATTTTACACTTCAATGTCATTATCAAATAGAGCCTTGTCTTCTGCTCTAGCGTATACCTGAGAAGTATGCTTTAAGGAAGAAGAATCTCATATAGAGCTGAAGTGCTGGAGAAATGTACAGCATGAGGAACTATACTGCTGCTTTGAAATGCATCTACTAACAGAGACATGCAAACGATGGTGTAAGAAAGGAACAGTGGACCACTTAAAATGGGGAAGCTGAAGACAGTTGAGTGCTGGTTTGTTTGTACTGAATCCTAGACCTGCTCCTTGTAAAAAAGCTTTCAACAGAACATCAGTCCTGACAACAGCAAAATCAAAGTACCCCCCAAACACTCTCTAACAAGATCTGCCGGAAACAACAGATTAGCACAATGCCTCCTTCAGTAATCTAATTCATATTTTATTACTACTTAGAGTACACAACAGTCATTCAAAATGACATTAACTTTCTGTATGCTTAGTCATCACTGATGGCATAAGACTTTAACCGGATTATGTGATGTACATGCTTAGTTCACTGAAAGTGCTCTTCCTACTGTTATAATTTTTTAAAACACTCCTTTTAAAATTAATCCAGCAAAGTAATAAGAGCATTCAATGGCTGATAGTACCTTTGCCTCCCACAATATTAAATTTCATTAATTTATGCTAAGAGAATTGTGCCTACTTGTTTCTTGCAATGAATAAAGTGGTTCACTTTGCTACTGATTTCACTTCACC
Source organism: Phoebastria nigripes (assembly GCA_035582835.1). Classification (NCBI taxonomy): domain Eukaryota; kingdom Metazoa; phylum Chordata; class Aves; order Procellariiformes; family Diomedeidae; genus Phoebastria; species Phoebastria nigripes. The sequence goes on along the minus strand of JAYKAV010000222.1, from coordinate 1,909,889 downwards.
TACAAAAGTAGTACTTTTAATTCTATTAGTTGCTTAACAGTTAAGACAGCTAGTATTAAGTTCTTTATATTCTATGTACTCTCTGAGCAAATTGACACATTGAGTTTCTCAGATTACAAATGTTAAATTAGTGAATTTCATGCATTTAAATGTGGCCTTTACACGGTGAATTTATATTTAAAACCTGGACTTTCTTCGGGGATTTGCTACAAACCACATTCTCAGCTGATATAAAGGCAAACTAACGTCACTGCAACAACTAAGAAAATCTTAACACTGGGGAACTGCTATCTGTCTTTACCTGTGGCTGCAGTCTTTGCTGACTTGGATGTTGTTGTATTTGCTGCATTCTTGGTGTCCTTATCTTTCTCTTCCACTCGAGACTTTACTTCTGGATTAGAGATATTTTTGGTTGCCTTCTCCACAGACTCCTTCTTTTTTGGAGAAGCTGTTTTGGAAATTTTGTCTAAAGATTCTTTTATAGCTGGCTTTGGTGAAGCCACTTGTTTTGATTTACCATCACTTTTTTTAACAGGAGAAGACGACTTGGTCTTAGTACCCTGCTTTTTTGTCTTTGTCTTTTCTTTGAGGTCCTTCTTCAAAGGTTTACCTAAATTCTGATCAACAGGCAGAGCCTCTGGATCAACCATGGAAACATCAGGGTGCCTAGGGGAAGGGCTGCGATCCTGCATCGGGACAGGCGGTGGGTCAATGTGTTTGTAAGTAATTGTTTTGTCCGTTGGAATGGTTTCTGACTCATCTTCCGAGTCAATGTTAGCATCTGCAGTGATGGAAGGACATTCCTCAGTCTCTGGGGGAACATCCGAATCAGTCTGAGATGGGGCAGACTCGCTCACGGATGTGGGAGGGGTTTCATCACACTGCCGCCCTTGCTGCTTTCCCCCAGAAGGTGGCTGAGCTCCCCCGGATTGAGTTAATGGCTTCTCTTGATCTCGAGACTGTTCTTCACTTGCAAACCACTCAAGGGGGTTTGGGTTGATAAATGAGGGTGAAAGTTCAGTTTTGGGATGTTTATATTCGCAAGAGGACACAAGGCATAAGTCAACATCTTGACGGGATTCTGCTAACGATTTTCCTGGAGTCAAATGTGCACTTGCTTCATAGGAATAGCTAGTAGCTTCAGGTGACCTGGTGGCTCTGCCAGTTGTTTCAAATGAGTAATCTGTGGCTTCAGGTGGACTGGAGGCTTTCCCAGTTGTCTCATAGGAGTAAGCCATGGCCTCTGGTGACCTAGTGGTTCTCCCAGTTGTCTCATAGCCGTAGCTAATGCCTTCTGGTGACTTAATGGTTTTCCCTGTTGTCTCATAGGAGTAATCCATAGTATCGGGTGATCTGGTAGCTTTCCCAGTTCTCTCATAGGAATAATCTGTGGCCTCAGGTGATTTGGTGGTTTTCCCTGTTGTCTCATAGGAATAAACTGTGTCCCCAGGTGACCTAGTAGTTTCCCCTGTTGTCTCGTAGGAATAATCTGTGGCCCCAGGTGACCTGGTGGTTTTCCCAGTCGTCTCATAGGAATAATCCATGGCCGCTGGTGACCTGGTGGTTTTCCCTGTCATCTCATAAGAATAATCTGTGGCCTCAGATGACCTCATATTTTTTGCAATTATCTCATAGGAATAATCTGTGGCCTCAGGTGACCTAGTGGTTTTCCTGGTTGTCTCATAGGAATAATCAGTGGCCTGAGGTGATCCAGTACATTTTCCAACTGCCTCATAGGAGTAGCTAATATCCTCTGGTGACCTAGTAGTTTTCTCTGTGGCCTCATAAGAATAACTAAGTTCTTCTGGTGACCTGCTGCTTTTCTCTGAATCTTCTTTTTCTGGGCTGAGTAAAGATTCTGGACTGTGCTTTGTTAGCGGTTCCTGGTAACCAAATGCTTTGACAGAGGACACTTGCAGTGACAACGAAGGTGTGTGACTAGCTGACACTGCTTCTGTGATTGCAGGAGGTGAATCTGGAAAACTAGGAGAGTACAGAGGAGAAGATTCCCTTGGAGTTAATGGAGATAGGTCAGACTTTGGTGACAGCTTTTCTCCTAGACTCTGCACCTTTTCTGAGGTAAAAGAAGAATGTAGCGACATATCTCTTGGTGGAACAGCACCGCAAAAAGTTTCCTCTGGCAGTGGTGAAGTTATCTGGGAAGGTGTATGAGCTGATGAAGTTGAGGATGAAGCTTCAATCTGAGAAACTGAAATAATTTCTGAAACATCTTTCTCCTGAGAGTAAGATGACTGCTCCACAGGGGAAATCTTCCGTGCAAAAGTAGGCTCCTGTATATCTGAAGGGCTATAATCTACTTCTGTTGGTCCATTTTCAGATATATGGTGTATACTAGTGCCTACAGTAGGATATTCTGGAGACTGCCTACTAAAGTCCATTGCTAAAGACTGCTCAGGGGACTCCTGACCAAATTCTACTGACATAGTTGATTGCTCAGGAGATCTGTGATCATGCACCGGTGTTCTTGATTTTGCGGTTTTAGGTGAGAAATCTGGTGGAGAAATTGACATAGGCCTTGGGCACTCTTCCTTAGATGGAGACATTTCTGTTTCCTGAAAAGTTGTTGGTGTTTGTACAACTGACACTGAAAGGGAATCATCAACTTCAGTAGAGTGGGGAGATCCAACCTCAGCATGCAAAGAAGGAGATACATCATCAGTAGTTGGTTCTGGAAATGAACTAGTAGCAACAGATGCTGTGGAGACAGAAGCTACTCCTTCTATATGGGAATAGGTGTCTTCTGCTACAACCTCATCAACAGGAGTTGCAGACTTGTCAGAAACTGTGCCTTCAGAAATTGACATTTTGGTATCTTCTTTTAAAGAACCGAACTGACTGATATCTATTTGAGTAGGTGAGAGATCACCTGCTAACTTCCGCTCATCCAAGACCAGTGAAGACTGGGAGCTGCTGGGTTCTGTATCCTCCATTTTCCTTTCTAGGCTGAAGCCTTCCTTAATTACCATAAACTCCATGCTTTTTTCATCTTGTTTTTCTTGGAAAAGGCCCACAGAGCTGGCTTCAGAAGCTGGGCTCATCTGAACAGGTGATTTTTCTTTTTCAGGTTTCCCCTCAGAAGGACTTCCATAACCTCTGGTGGGAGACTTTAAATCAGCACTCAAAAATGTATCATAAGTGGTCTCTGAACCTATCAGTGGTGGACTCCGCAGAGGTGAGAGAACCTTTTCAATAGGAGATTCTGAATCTGGCACAGGCTCATCCATAGGGCTTATTCTGGGTTTTGCAGACTCATCTTTGACTTCACTGAATTCAAAGCTAACAGGAGCTTCTGTTGACTTTTCACTGGTTTCAGAGGGAAGCTGACTGGACTTTTCATCAGTGGGAGACTGATAATAAGGTGTGTGGCCAGCACTACCAGCAGCAGACTGTGAGGGAGATGCTACTTCTAACGTTTTATCTTCAGGGCTTGCACAGTGCTCCTCAGCAACTTCTTGATGTACATTAGGCAATGTAGCAATGGGGACAGGCTCAGACGAGACCTTGATCTCATTGGGAGTGAGTGAAAAGTTCACACTACGTTCACTCAGTGGTGTTTTGGCAACAGGTGATGGAGGGGACAAACTGTCAGCTGGACTCTTGGCTGGACTACGTTTTCCACCAACATCTTCTTGATAAGGTTCTTTGATTTCTAATTTGGCAGTGCCTTGGATTTCACTTTCTTTTTGCCGGTATATATCTTGGAATGCAGATTTGCAGAATTTGTCTTCCTCTAATGAAGAAGGTGGTGAGATGGTGGAAGCTGAGGCATTATAGTCTTTACCTTCTGTGGCCTCTGTTTTGGATCCTTCAGATAATCCATTAAAAGCATCCGGAAATGGAGAAAGTTTAGGTCTGCCAAACTCTTGAGAGTACAGTGATGTCTCATACTTGGTAATGTTCACATACTCCTGAGAGGGTGACTCGCTTTCTTCATTGTTAGTTTCATCACTCATGACATCCCGGGGTGTCGACATTTCATCCATTGGAGTTGGTTCACTGGATATTTCGATGGTAGACTGTGTGTAACCTGAAGTAGCAGTGAATTCCTCAGGTTGATCTTCTCTATTTTCTTCATCAGAAACAGTGGCTTCACTTTCTGAACCACCAGGTAATGTCTCATCATGGATAGAAGAGGCTGGTTCAACTGCTGGAGACTGAGGCTCTGAGCGTTTTGTTGGTGTAATTATGAGTAGGCCATATTTATCTTCAACTTCACCAGCTTCTGCAGCTTTGTCTACCACAGCCATCACATAATCTTCTTCAGCTTCTATTTTTTCAGTTTCCTCTTCATCTCTGATGTCTTCTGCTTTGTCTTCCTCATCTTCTTCAGTCTCTTCAGTTTCTGCCTTTTCTATTGCTTCTTCCCTGTCTTCCTCAGCCCGTTCATCTGATGCCTCATAATCTGCCTTTTCAATATACTTTTCATCTTTAATGTTAGCATCTGCTTCAGCCATTATTTCTTCTGAGCTCTCTCCAGTTTTTCTTGGTTCCTCCATATATGGTTTTGTGGTGTCCAGTGGGGTCTTTTCTTCTTCATCTTCACCTCGTTCTTCAGCTTCTTCTGTCTCTGCCTTCTCCTCATAATCTCCTGCTTCAGATGATTCTTCCAAGCCAGTTCCCTCATCTTCAAACTTTTCATTGTCATCAACCCTTTGCTTTTCCACAGGTTCCAATTCTTCGGGTGTCTGTTCACACTCACCCTCAGCCTCTGTGGTAGTTATACCTTCATCAGAGGACTCGGCAGGTCCTTCATTATCTAATTTTTCTTTGTGTACTTCAAAGGCCTCTTTTTGTACTGTGCCAGTGAGTTTCAGTTCATCCTCTATAAGTGCAACTTGAGGTTTTGTTTCTTTTATTGTTTCTACTTCTTCAGCTTTTAATTCCTCAAAATCCTTTGTTAAATCCTCTGGTGAAGACATAAGGGATCTTTCCGCTTCAAGTTCCTTTCCACTGGCTGTAATTTCTGCAGCCGCTACAGCTGCTACAGTTGTGGCAGCAACTCCAACTGCTGCAAGGGCTGCTTGTGCTCCATTGACTTTGATGTCCTTCTTCATAGTCTTAACTTTTCCTTTTTCCTTTGGCTTTCCAGCAGGTACTGCTTCTTTTTTAGCAGGTTCCTCCTTCTTTTGTGGTTTAGGCTTTGCTGCTGGCTTTTTGGCTTCAGTCAAAGGAGCAGCTGTCTTCTTTGTTTCTTTAGGAACCTTTTTGATGTCCTTTTTGGCTTCTTTTTCTTCCTTCTTAATTTCCTTCTTCTCTTCTTTTTTAGCTTCTTTTTTAGCTTCCTTTGGTGGAGCTTCTTTCTTTACTTCCTTCTTAGTGTCCTTCTTCTCTTCCTTTTTCACCTCTTTTTTAACTTCTTTCTTGATCTCTTCTTTTTTGGGTTTTTCCTCTTTTTTGATGGGTGTTTTCTCCTCTTTTTTAGAAACCTCTTTCTTTGGTTTTTCTTTTTCCTCTCTCTTTTCTTCAGGTTTTGCTTTGACTTCCTTTTTCACTGGCTTCTCCTTTGACACTTTTGGTTTTACATCTGTAGTTTGTTTTTCAGGAGTTTCAGATTTTACTGATTGTTCTTCTTTACTTGTTATGTCTTTTTCCGCCACTATAGGTTTGGTCTCCATTTTTGCTGGTTTCTCTTTTTTAACTGGAACTTTTTCTTTGCTTTCCAACTTCTGAGGCTTTTCTGGTGCCGGACTAGGCTTCGTAGGCTCCGGTGTTTCTTCTTTAGACTCTTTTCTGACAGGCTTGCTTGGTGGTGTCTTTGCAGCAGGCTTGAGACTCTCCTTGCTGTCTGTTCGTTGTTTCAACTTTGCTTGTTTCACAGCCGGACTAGCAACGTTCCCAGTTAGGTCTTTTTGTGTAACCATTGGTTGTTTAAGGAAGTCTAAGTGTTTGAGTTTTTCTAGTCCTTCTAGAATATTATATTGGGTGCTGTTTCCAGGAAACAGAACTCGGATTATCTTTTCTGTAGGATTAGCTGGATGCCACACAATCAGGGATGAGACAGAAGTGAAGTAGGATAATGGAATGTCTAGTTCTTGGCCATTTGGTAGCAGGAATTCAGCTTTATCTTTGTTAGTACCACTCCACTGCTGCATAAAATATTGCATCTCTTTGCTATTTTTGACAGGATTAAGCACATACATCTCAAGTTTGCCAACTCCCATTTTCTGAAATAAAATTATGGGGTCAATGGTATTTCCCATATTTCTGAAAAGAGGTTCTGGTTTCATAGACAATTTGTTTAAATACTGGAGAGTAAAACAAGCTTCTTCTACACTCCTTTTTACTTTAAAGTTAGGATCCAGGTTCTTCAGGTTCTCAGGTACATTAAGGAATACAACTCCTAAATCAGGTGAGATCAGATTTTTCATCCAGTCACTGTTGGTAGTAGATCCTTGGGACTGTTCCTCTTCTAGTTCAGCTATCTTTCGCTGAAGCATGCTATTGATTCCTGGCAGGTTGTCATCTCCGATGTGAGTGAGCAGGATGGAATCTACCCTGTCCAAGTGCCGGATAAGTTTCCAAAAGCAAGATTTTCTTTCGGATCCTCCATTGATAAGCATGTTGAATCCATTCACTGCAAACAATGCAGAGTCCCCTCTTCCCCCCGGGAAAATGTAACAGCAGGGTTTGGAGAGTTTCAAGAAGCCTCCTGAGGTTGGAGGTTCCAAAATGTCAAAAGGTGATGGCACTTCTACTGATTCTGACAGATACTCTGTGAATTCAGAGAGTCCTTCCATTTCGGGCAATATGGAAGCTGAGTTGAGTTTAATGTTAATAAAGTCTTGAAGGTTGTGTCTGTCAAGGTTGGAATTTTTCCAGTCCCCTTCCTCAGGACAGAAAAGAGTTAGGCTGGCTTTGTTGGCAGGGTGTGTGGTGCTCAATAATTCACCAATCTAGGGTTGTAAAACAAAAACACAAGAAGACGCATGTAAATTCATTTTTTAATGACAATTAATGTCAGAACATAATATTTCCTGATCAGACAGATAAAACCCTTTTCATTTGTTTCTGCACCGGTGAGTACCTGTCCTAAAAGCTAAAGGAACCTGTTACCACAATTAGTTTACTGCTGTATTTTTTTTAAATACAAAGAAGGACCTTATTCCTGGTCCCTATTGCCCAAAGGACAACAGTACCCCAAGTTTCCCCTTCCCTCCTCCACCCTTTATAGGAGGATGGTACAAGCTTTTATATTGAGAGGGTATGAGGACTATGAGGCTAACGCTGCCAGAGCTGCCACTATCTCTACCATTGGCTCATGAGTCTCCCTGCTTCCCCAGTCCATCTAGAAGAGCCAGCCAAATCTCTAAGGGACAAAGCACACCATCTTAACAGGCTGAGAGTAACTGCAACCCAGAGGAGGCCAGCATCCTCCCAGGGGCAGCTGCCTTCCTCACCCCTTCTCTCATGGGATATATTCCACCACACTATTGTTTTTGCAGTTCTTTCTACAGGCTGGCTCCTGAAAAGCCAGCACTGCTCGCAGATTAGCACGACTGACTGCAGGAGAGTTTCCCAGAACACTAAGAAATGAGTTATTGCTTCAGAAATGTAAACAGCTACAAGTTTTGTATTTCTGAGACAACGAGGTACAGGGCTAAAGAAAGAGCCAGAAAGAAAATGTTAGGGTTAAAAATGCTCTTGTCATTATTTTGATTTTAAACTCATGGACCACAAAAGTTGAAATCTAGAGTAACTCCATTAATTTTGACAGTATTTGATAACATGCTAGTACCAAAACCAGCTGCTGAAACAAAGCTACAGAAAACAAGAAGTTCTATGCCATAGTATGAAGAGCTGTTGTTCTGTTCCAGTCTGAACTAAAAAACAGTATTTGATGGTCCCAGAGCAGTAGACAAACAAACATGAAAAATTATGACATATTTTATGCCGTCTCCCAGTTCCACAGATACATTCATTTGACTTTTTTTTTTACTGACAGTTAGGTTAAATGTAGCCCATTTCTGTTGTACTTGCTCTTAACAAAGAGACCACCAAATTATGTAAATTTCTTCTTTAAAGAAGTAACTCAGACATAAAATGTCAGTGCAAAATATGCCAGCACATCATCATGCAAAATACCACAACCTTCTTTGCAAGAGTCAATTGTCAGTTCAAGATGTAAGAACAGTTTTCATAAAGATGATATAGATTATGCTACAGCTGAATAATTCGAAAGTCTTGGACCACAAGCTGAATCAGCAGAAGAAATGAATATACAAAAAATTAATTACGTTTGCTTGCATTAGATCTCTTTGGGCCTCCGTGTGTGTATGTCTCACTTCCTTTCTTTGTGTTACATAATTTATTTTCAGCATTTACCAAAAATAAAACTCAACAAAGATGCAGTGGCTGTTATCCAAAGAAAAATAATCCAATCAATACCTAAATAAAGCAGAAAATAAATATTTTCTATCTTTTTTTGTCAGCCTTAGCATCCAAACCATTTGACAGCAGTATAAATAAATCTCACCCATATGTCAGACATGGCTTTGTCTGAAAAAGAGCAAAGGAAGAAACAAAGCAAAACAAAATAAAAGGAGAAAGGGCTGAAAAGTGTGAAAGATAAGGAAAATAGGAGAACCATTCCTGTTGTTTATTGCAGAAATAAGAAATGAGGGGCAGCACAGACCACAGCTCTGAAATGGATTTAGGATCTCAAGTGTATGCGTTATGCCGTGTCTCTGATCAGGGTTGAAAACACATGATTAGGGAGAGTCAAAAGTAGTAAAAGATCACTTCCTCTGAATGAATAAATCCAAGTCTGTGGCACACGTAGGGAGATAGCTTGAGTACAGACTGTTTCTCATGTAGGGCCAATTTTCTGTCTAGATAAAAAAATCATATGGTAATACACTGGGCTAATGAATATACTGGGCCAAGGTTTGGGGTTAGTCCTCTCCAATTTATATTATACCATATTTGGGTTTTTGTTTCATACTCCTAAATTCTGATTTTCTTTGCTCCTAAAAGTTGTCACGCATAATGCAGACAGTGTTAAGCCACTGGTAGCGCAGGCCAATGAAAAGTTGGAGAAAAACTATTCCGGACATAGATCATATCTGTTAGGAATAGCAAGTTGAGGAATGCCCCAGCAAAGGCCTCAATGGATTTGCATTTCAAATGGTGACACCAAGGATATTGACAGTTCCACTGCTTACGCTATTTGATAACACAGAGATATAACCTCTCCTTCTCTTCTATTCAAAGTCACTCTAGGAGCAAAGACATGTATCTGTGAACCTGATTGTCTTTTCAAGCACTGAGACACATCTGTTGAGGAATCCTCAAGTTTTAAAGGTGTCACAGCTGGTGAAGGCAAACAGCAAATTGGCTGCTCAGAGAAAACACGAGATTGTTTCCTACCCTGGACCACAAAGGTAAGAAGAAAGGTTTTCCTCTGCTAGCTGTTGTTGCAGAGGCAGCGGAATAGGACATGTTCAATCTGCTGGCACAGGAGAAGTTGAAAACACCACTTTTAGGCATTGACTGCAGGGAGTTCTGCAGGCTAGAGATGGATTTCTGAATTAGCCTTCATAAGAGTATTCCCCAAAGGGTATTTACTTATTAGTAAGCACATTCCTTGACAAGTTCAGGTTTGGTCCAGTGAAGTAAAAATGGGCAAAGGCCAGGAACACCAGCTCTACACAGTACTCATCAAACCTTACATGCTTATAGAATCGTAGAGTCATTTAGGTTGGAAAAGACCCTTAAGATCATTGAGTCCAACTGTAAACCTAACACTGCCAAGTCCACCAGGGTCAGGACAGCACAGGAATTCTTTCTTCTGATCACCACTTAGAAAATTACTAACCACTTTTTTCTAGCCCTTTTATCTAACCTTTTTTCCAATTTGTAGACTACCTAAAAATTTCCCGGTAATGGAACCCTTTAAAAAATGTTGCATACACAGACTGCAGTATGGCAAATGAGATCTTTCTTTGCTTTTGTGAAATCTTGTGGAAGCAGCGAGAGCCCAAGGCTTCAGAAACAATAAGCTAGAAGCCAACACTTTCAAAGAGCCATGCTGCCTGGCTGGTGAGCCTGCTGCCAGCCGCAGAGATGAGCCAAGTGAGCCTTACTCATAGCCCATGGGGGTATGCCCTGCACACCCACCACTACAGCAGTCCCTCGGCAGCTGTAACTCATGGTCAACCACCACACCTCTGCTTTCCAGCTGACAATTTCGCTAATGGTAGGTACCCTTATGGTAATGGTAGGATTTGCCCTAGTTTGGCATGTAGTCATAAAGTAATTATGTGTCGCTAATTAGCCAAAGATGCAAGGAGCTTGGGTTTGCAGTTTCATAGAAAAGTAACTCTGCGAACTGCCAGTGAGTTTTAGGCATCACGCGTGTTTCAGAGAACAGGAATCCAGCTCTTTCCCCAACTCCACAACCATATGCTGAACAAAGAGGCTGTAAGAATAGGATCAAATGGATACAATAAGGTCACGCTGGAGCTCATGCAAACTTTGGTTTTTCAGTGCTGAACTTTCCAATCTCACTCCACTGACATGCTCCTAACTAATTTTGGAAACTAAATGCAGCCATATAGTTTATTTAAATATATACTTTACACAGCAGCCAAATTAAGTGTGACAGCTTGTTTACTATGGGTTCATGCCCTATGGGAGCTTTCAGACACAGTACATTAAACAAGACAGCAAAATAACAAGTCATGAAACAAACGGCATTAAATACTGGTATACTTCATACTTACCTTTTTGGTACATAAAAATCACAAGATTTACAGATTTCACTGGCCAAATTTTAAACACTACTATGAAGAAGCCAAAAAGGTAGGTGGTGCAAAAAACTACAGCTATTCCAACAGACAGCCTCCGTCTTATTTAATGTCACCTATTATATAGCTGCCACCTGCTGTCAAGTTCAATTTGACTGCTTGGTATGTGCACCTTAGATAAACACCTGTATATTTTAAACACAGCACTATCTCCTTCCACTGTAAAAAGGTTCCTTGATTTTCTGTTTCTGGAAGTTACAATTTAATTCCCCAAATTAAAATTTAATTCTTTTGTTAAGCAATTTACATCAAATCTAAAGTAAGTTAAATAAATGTTTTGAAAGAAAGCCTATAATGAAGAGTAAAGAGCATCAGCATCAGGCTGTCGATGCTAACTCTAACAACACAGAGGGCCATTTCTAGTCTTCTAGAAACCTCTGCCATCACATGACAATGTATGGAAGACACTTTTCTGAACACACCTCTTGATCTGTGAAGATCTCAATGAAGTTCTGGAAGGAGAAGGACCCTGACTGAAGAATGAGTTCTCCTGTGTTTTCAAAGCACTGTCCAGTCAGTACAAGGAGCTTGTGTCTTGCAGCGTCTGTGATCATTAAGCGCACCTAGAGTGAAGGAGAGAAATACATCAATAATGGGAGCTACCATGTGTTTCTATATTCTGCTGAGAACGTGCAGTTTATCTCTCCTAATTTAAAACATATTTTGCACCAGAGTCTTCCAGGACTCAAGTTATAGACTCAAACATTATCAAGTTATAGTGCTGTTTACAAAAGATAATGAGAAAGGTGCAAAAGGGAAAAAAGGAGGGACAAGAAGCAATTAGAGAGAAGGTCTGATGAATAAACCAAACTAATGGCATGGAAAAAAGGAGCAGAACAGAATAAAACTGAATGAAAAAATAATATTTTCAATGAACAAACATATTCCTTGTATAACTCTTGGTGAATTTTAATAGCACTGTATCAGGACAGCCTTGGTGAACTGTGTCCCACGTGCTAATGAGGGACAACTGCACGTGTCAGACTCTGTTTTTGGAAGGCTGCTCTTCTTTTCCCAGAGTACAGCGTTACTTGCCATTCAGTTGCGAAAACGTCACTGAAAAGTAACAGCCACAAATCACACATAAAGTGTCATATTTAGACTGTCATTCTGTCATAACCTGAATCATCTAGAAAGTTAAGGGACGATTCTGCTTCACTATAATCATAAACTTGAACTTCAAGCACTCAGATACAGTCACATGCACCATTCACATCTCATGATGTCACTGTGGACACTGTAAGTTTTTCAAGTGTGCCAACCCAAGACCTTTTTCAATATACAGTAGTAAATTAAGTGGATGCCTGATGGCACAAATGAGCTTGCTACTGAGAAATAACCTTCTGCATTTTGAAATAACTCTTACGTATTTTGAAGTAGATGCTCGTTACTTTATTTGCCCCTCCTACAGCTACTAATAATTCCTGTTTCACCCCCCCGGGGGAGATTTACTTGCATGCTAAGAGAAATCCATATATTCAGTATACTTCTGTTGGCTGAATTCAACCTAAATTTAAGACCAAAACTAAACAAATCCTGTGTAAGATTCTGTACTGTTGAGTAAATTTTTTGCAAATACTTCAAAAGTCTTGGCCAACACTGAAAAATCAATTCAGCCTATGGTGAGGTATGAATTTCAAGTGCACTAATTTCTCTGTTTAAGGAGGAATTAAGTTAAACCAGGACAGTGATTCCAGAACAAGGCTATCCACGTATTAAACTAAATGAGCGGAGTCCATCTGGAACAACTCCACATGATATTGCATCCAAGCTCCATCTCCATGGAGATGACATAATCACCTCAGCTCTCCTAGCAAGCTATTCTTTCAAATTTTTGTATCGATTGTTAAGCAATCAGTTGTTCTAAATAATTCCCGCTCATGCCAGGGAGACTGAGCCAAGAAGGCTCGACCTGAATCTCTGCTGAACAACGTGTGTTTTCAGTACAAGTAGTAAGAGGCACTGAAGAGTATGTACCTGAAAGAAGATCCCAACTCTACCACATTTTCATTGTTATTTTATTAAATAAGTGACCCTGATGCTGAGCAGCAGAAAGTTCCTTTAATTAAATGCAGGACTAATGCTGGTCTGTCACTAATTGCACTAAATAATTATAAATTGAGCAATATCCTTGCTGGATCGAGTGTATCTATTTCTATGTCAGACAAAAATATAGATAAGTGCAGCCGGCTGTCTGACGTGTGTTGCTCAAATCTTGTCTGTTTTAGCTGTATTAAAAACATAAAAGAACTGGCTTCCTCTTCTATGTTTTCTCTCATTGCTGGCAGCAGTGCTGGGCAGTCTGCCAAACTTATGTGTAAACTCACCAGGTTTTCCAACAGCAAAATTATTTCCTGACTTGTGAATCACTGATGTGTGACTGTCACGTAATTCCCCTTCAACCTATTTTATTAATTGATGATGAAATATGTTCTGCAGAGCTAGCAAGCTATGGCAAGAAAAAAAGTAAATAAATGCTTGTAGATTACAGAGCATAATGTATGATACACATGGAAGACCTTCAAGAGACACATAAATTCTGTGTCTCGGTATAACCAAGGCTTCCCAAAGGACTACAAAAAATTTGTCCCCTGATTTCAGGACCACTCCATTTCAGAAGAAATACTGCAAGGTGATGATTCTGTTCAGCTTTACCCTTGGTTGGAGTCCCAAATTGTCTGAAGGAAGCAAACAGCAAGATGTAGCCTCAGTCAAAATGGAGGTAAAGATGAAGTGTAAACTGAGACAGGAGCATCAGCAGATCAGTGGTTTCCCAGACTTACGGTACAGTCGCAGGAGTATTAAAGCAACGGAGTGGGGTCTTCTTAAGAAGGAAGTAACTGTTCATGGGGGTTTCAGAAACTTGTTTTCTTTGGGCAACTACAGCCTCTCTCCCTTTGCGCCTCTCTCTTCTGGGAGGTATTTTGGCATTTGACAGAACATGACAGGAGCTTTGGGCAGAACCATGCTCAGACTACCACCAGTATGGCTATTACCAGCCTGATTAGCAGGAATTTCTTTTAATATCATTTTCCTTTGTTTTTCCTGAACAGATAGATTCAAGTTCCTCTTCTGGTGAGCTCCAGTTAGAGCTCCATGTTATATCACTGTCTCCCCAGATGCAACCCAGAAATCTCTTGATATATGAAACTAAGTTTTCTATTTGCCATAATGGCAATGTATATTCCAACCTCTGATTTAATTCTCCTGCCTCTTTCTTACTGTCTTTTTCTGGCTTGTGTCCAGTCAGAGTCTTGCTTAGCCAGCCAAGGTAAATCTCAGCTTGTAACTTCTGGCTGTGACCAGTTTGGCAAGATGAAAGTGAAGAAAAGATTGCCTCCCACAGTCTAGCGAGAGGAAATTAACAGTAACCTAGCCAAACATCTTCCAGAGCCAAAGAAGTAAAGCCAGGGTTCAGAAGTCATTAATGGGACTTAGACCATGTTCTTCCACATGGCCATCCATCAAAGGTACGACGAGCAACAGCGACAGAAACAGCATTTCCCTACTTCTGGCAGTTCCTTTGGCTCTTCCCCCCGCCTCCACAGACACACACACTTTATAGCTTTTTACTCTGAATGTCTGAGTATTAAGAGCTGCTACTCAGCTGACCCCCTTGCTCCTTACCAAGTACTTCTAATGCCTTGTAAGAGATGTTCACGCATAGTTTTTTAGTGAATGAGCTACCATTAACTAAGGTGACTTATTTATTTAAACTTTTACAACTTCAGAAATTTCATTTGTTTTGGAGTCCTTCCTCCTGTTTGGGTTTAATATCACTTAAGGTTGGTAACAAAATAGATTTTTCACTATGTACTACAAGCTGAGCTGCTTCATTTCCCAATGAAGTACAGAAATGGTACTATGTCAGTGCTTCCCAGCACAGGCTAGCAATGCAATTATCCCTACTTTTTCAACCTTCAGTCTCACTAGCTAAATTTGTCGATTTTATCTTTGAGCTACATGCTCAGTTCTTTGACTCTACTCTAGTGAGTTCATGAGGAATTGGCAGTCCTCTTCTGGGGCACTCTCCAGAGTCCATTGAGCATGTCACATGTTTTTTGAAGGACAGATAGATCAACTTAGAGTCACCACCACATAGCTGGTAATTCTTGACAAAGACCTAAATTTGACTCAGGGCACCTTCAGGAACTTTTTCATGTGTAAAATAGGCATCCAGAGCTACCAAACAATGGAGGAGCAGAAGAAAAGCAGATGTAGTTTCACCACAGCTGCCTCCACTTCATTAAGAAGGGAATTCGGTGCATTATGAGAAAAGGAGTGCTGGGATCAGAGGTGTATTTCTGTCCCTGGCCTCTGACATTTTATCAGGAGTCTGGGAAACCACGGAGAAAATCAAGGGATGGCTGACGTTTTTCATGATACTTGCTCCTAACATGTCCTTTCATCCACAGTTAGGACCTGCTCTTAGTCTGCTAAGACTGTGAAAGACAGTATTGGGGTTTGTCAGTCACTATGCTGGAAGGCAGTAACTGATATTCAAGAATCACCTCTACATCCGTTTCACTGCTCTCATCCTGGAGCTTTTATGACACATCCAATGAAGTATTTCTGACTTACCTCAGTACTAACTGCTTCATCTGAGGGATTGATCAGGACTACAGTTTCTAAGACATCACTTCTGTGGTGAAGAATCTTCTGACCTGCAAGCATGGAGAGAAAAGAAAGAAAATAAATTAAATTTAACCAGTATGGCTTAAACCAGCACTTTCCATGAGCTTCTTGTGCATCCTGCTGTGTGACAGCTCTCTGGTCACCCAGAGCAGCACACACCTGCCACAGCAACAGCTGCACTGCACACCTCTTCAGAAACACCCATGGCGTGTGGTCCTGTGGGCCAGAAACACTGCTCCAGAAAATTCAAGGTAATGAAAACAAACTGGCAACAGCACCAGGTCCTGTCCCTTCCCCCTGGCCAGAGGAGTCCCTGTAACTCACCTTGGTCTCACAGAGCTGGTGCGGATCAGGGACTGGAGTAACCGTCACCAGCTGAGCATCTGGCCCTGTATTTTCATGGACGTATCTACACCACAGATACAGCTGAGATTACACAGTCCTGTAACATGCCCAGGTGGTTTTAAATGAGCTTTGCCAGGAGCTATTAGCTGCTTAGCCGCAGCAGCAGGAAAGTCAGCACAGGCTGCAAACTTCCCCTGCAAGAAGCAAAGTGAATACTTGGGCTGTACACCGGCACTGCCCACTATGGCTAACGAGCACAACTTGAGAGACAAGCAAAGGAGCCAAGGGGTGTCCTGGCTGCCCACCACCACCAGCACCGTCCTGCATGGCACTCGTGTGCTCCCTGTCACACACCATGGGAGCACTCCTGAGCCAGGCAATGCCCCACGCAGACCCCGGGTCCCCAGCTGCACCAGGGGAACCAGGTGAAAGCTGGGACCCACCCTGCCAAAACTCCCCTTTCAGCCTTCTGCTAATATTGATTAACATTGGGACACTGTGAGAAATTTCTTATGAGGATGGTCAGACACTTGCCGCGCTGCCCTGCTTCATCTTCCTCCTGCTTACAAAAACCGTAGCAAGCAATGTTAGGCACAAGAGTGAATGGGCGTACAAATAACAGCTAGCTCCTGAATGAATAACGTCTGGGCAAGTTTGGAGCAGCCTCGCATCCCACTGGCTTTCATACTTAGTAGTTAGTCTCTGTATTTAATAGTGATATTCATCTGACTGGGAGTGGATGCCAGAAAAACACAACAGGACTCTGACATTTTTTTTTCTTATGTTAATTGGCAAGTTCTTATCAGGGTCTCTTTCTGTGAGAACTGCAGTGAGATTAATTAGCAGCCGTATTGTCATTCAGAAATCCAGACTGGTAATTAGTCCAAAAAACCAGAAGAGCTGTGCCTTCCGAGCAAACTGCTTGGTGCAATATTAATCAATTAAAATAACTGCGCTTAAAAGGAAGTATGAGGGACACAGAACAAGTCAGCTATTTGCCAACTTCGAAGAACTCCCCTGTAAAGAGACATAAAATAACAACGCCGGGAACGGCCAGGCTGAAAGGAGCGCTGCATTCCCGGGAGCACCGGGCGGCGCGGGGGCAGCCGGCGCGGGCGGGGAGCCCGCCCGTCCCGCCCCGCCCCGCCCCGCCGCGGGGCTGCCCCCGGTCCTTCCCCGGGCAGCCCGCTCCCCGGCAGCGGGCCCTGCCTGCGCCAGGGGTGCCCTCCTCCTCCCTGCCCTGCCTGCACCCCTCCTGCCCTTCTCCTCCTCCTCCTCCTCCTCGCCCGCCGAGCTCGCAATGTGCTGCGTCTTTTGCTTTTGCTCTGGGGAAGTTCTGCACTTATTAGCGTGAAAGCTTACAATCAAATGATAGAAAGTGACGGAGAAGGAAAAAAAAGAATGTTCCTAAAATGTGCGGCGGGGTTGTAGTTTACTCTCTTGTGTATGACACTGCGTAGAGACTTGTGGATAATAATCTAATTCGTTTGAAGAAACCAAGTTTTCTTAACACATTCTTTTTGCTGTATGTCCTTGAAAGAAAGAGACAGACTGCATATTAGAAAAGGGGAGGGCAGGTCTCCCTCTGCAGCATCCAGTTCTGGATCCCTTTGTTTTGTATATTTATTTTTATAGCTCTGCTTCCTTGCCTAACAGGAATGCATATATAAGTCTACATTCAATAGATGGCTCTGTTACCACAGGCTCCTTCAGAAGATGTTCTGCGATCTGATATTTTAGTTATTCTGCAGATTTCCCTCAAATTAAGAGATTAGGCAGTGTTTATTGAAGCTAGTCTTTACCATTGGTAAGGAAACAAAAGAAATCATCACCCTTTAGTTGCCACAGAAATTTCTTGCTTAATAGTTGGTGACACAGAGCATGCACTTTGCTTCAGGCCAGACTAAGCCTCATATATGATTAGACATTAACACATTAAACATAGGTAGAAAAGAAATGCAACTAGCCACATGCAAAGTTAGACAAAGATGCATAGCGTCCACCTGACTCAAAGCACCCACTTTGGACTTCACTGAAGCTGCTCCAAGTTGTGTATCTGTGTAGCTGGGAGGGATTTGACCTGAGGAGTCAAACCTCCTGCTGACCAGTACTGATGGTGGTTACTTACATCCTATGCTCCCGTGGGCCAGACACCCAGCTCCAGTGGTTCCATGGTTTCATGCACCTTGAGACTGCTTTCCAGAGGCAAGCATAGCGGTCTGCACCATGTACATGGTGCCTATTCAGAGCTGCATGCGTGACTGCCTCCCTCTTCGACTCCTCAGCATCAACATGTGTTACTGCTTATCACACAGGGTGGGGACCCAGCACTGGTAGTGTGAGTCACTACGAGGGCTCCCATCCCATGTAAAACTTGGGAAGTTTGCAGCTACTTGCTGATACCAGTAACATGGTCCCGTGTCACTGCTTGAGAAATAAAAAAATACATTTTTTATTAAAACTATTTACAATTTTGTAAGAGCAACACAGGCTTACTGCCCAGGTTGATACCCTGAGATGCTCAGCTGGAATGAAGAAAAGTCTCCCACGGGAACAGTTTTATCAAACAGAAACGAACTATCACAGTGTGGGAGCAGAAAGCAGCCACAGCATTTCACAAACAGGCAAGAGACTGTGACTTACTAAACTACAGATTGAGTGGGAGAATCTGAGACTCGTGTAGAAGATCTGGCGTTGCTTTAAATTAACTCTACCGGATTTTTGCAGCTCATCTCTACACATTTGACAGAACATTTCTGTGATGYGTCAGAGGAAGAAAGGAAGAAACTTCCAGGCTGCACAGAAGTGGTTGAGTGGATAGATTTTACCTGCTTATAGTTTCTGGAAAGCAAGTTGAAGTCCTATCTAAAGACTTTCAGAAATAAATATTAATTGTGTTTGGAAGAAATCTAAGTATCTGCTCATCCTTGATTTTATTAAGTAAAGCTTCAAATTAAAAACAGATATGAATAAAGTGTCTTGGCAACTGTTTGATTCGGAACCAGAACAGAGAGGAGAAGTAAACAGTATGTGACTATCGCTTAAAGGATGATTGCCACATGCATCATCCCAGTTCCTATGGCCATAGGATCCTATTGCTCCCCTACTCGGCCAAATATCAATGACAWTTATAGTAGGATTATTGAGATGGGGATGGTGTCAGTAACATTTCCTAGAGAAGTGACTGAACAGATTTCTAACTTACACAGTTGATCTTTTCAGGCCAATCAAGCAGAATGATCATGGGGCCCACTTTTAACAGTGATTATGTTAATTTTGTGCAAACACAAAATGTAAATGAATGGCAAGGGAAAGAAAGCAAGCCCTCCTTCCAGTCTTCTTTAACCAAGGATTGCTACTGACACACTTCTTACTGGGCATGCCTGTGTAACACCAGGCCATGGCAATGCATGCTGCAGGCAACAAACTGTTCAACAGAGGGGTTCCCATCAGCCCTTCCCACCACCCCAGATGGACACCAGCACTCGCTTGCTCCCCATCAATGCCATTCCCACACAAAGTAAATGCAGAAGAAGGAGGCAAATCTTTCCTGTGATGATTCTTGGCAGAAAAGGTGAAGGGACAATACAGTTTCTCCCTGAAGATGATGACTGACACCTGAGCTGGCATTCAAACACAACCCTTTGGCAACTTTAAACATCCTTTCTTTTTCATTGTAAAGAACTTCAAAATATTGTTTCTCTGTCAGAAGATGTGTCTGCTGTGTTACGCCAGTCACTGTGCTGGGTGGCATTAGCAGATGGCACAGCTTGCAAGGCTTGCTAATGAAACTTCCCACAAGCCGTGACTAATCAGTGAACTCTGCAGCTGGAAATGTTCAGTGCTCTGCACTTGCAAGTAGCTCCAATGCCCAGGGCCCCCCCAGCTGCCCCTGTCTGGTGGAAGAATTCCTGGACATTGAGGGGAGAAAAATCCTCCAAAATGAACCATAAAACATCCGTTCCTAGAGTTCTTTCTTCAACTCTGAGAAGATGTCTTTAACAGACAAATACAGTCACTGAGGAAAAGACATTTTTCCAACAGGGCAATGCTGCATTTGAGGAGCATCAACATGAAACCTTTTTCCTCAACATTTCTGGGTATAGATGGCAGGACAGGCTTGGTGTATTTTAACTCCTCCTCAGGACAATACCCTGTTTATTGATATCCACACATAGTAACATCCTAAAAGCTTTAGTCCTCACTGCCTTTACATCCATGGTAAGCAAGAGCTGGATGACTGAAAAATATTACCAGCTAAGGATTTGATATATGTGAGTATATGGGGGCTTGGAAGCGAGGTGGGGAAGAGAGGAGGGGTTTTACACTCCATTTCTATGCATCCAAGCACTAAAGGTCAAGGCATGGGCAAATCAGACACTCTTTTACATTTAATTAATTTGGTAGAAGAAAATACGCCTTTAGCAAAAACAGAAGTAATAAATAGCCCGAGAAACACAACAAAGGTCTTCACCACTGAACAAGAGGTCAGATGGAGCACGGTCTTTGCTAAGACTCTGAAGACAGTATGCGGGTTTGTCAGTCACTATGCTGGAAAGCAGTAACTCATGTTCAAGAATCATCTCAACTACATCTATTTCAGATTTACCACGTCTGATGAAGGAAGGTTATCATATCCCTTGGACATGATACATTTAAAACAGTAAATTCCTTTGGAAAAAAAGGAGCTTTTCGCCTAACCACCAGTAATGCAATAACCCATACATTTTAAACAACTTCAGACTGCTCATTGTTTCACCTTTTCTAGTGGGGACTTCAAATTTGCCCTCAAAAAAAGACGTGTTAACCTTGTGTTCAGCATGGTTGTTCTATGTTATCAACAGAGTATTCAGAGTTCTGGATGACTGGTCATCTGACGGTTGCTATTTCTTATACCAGCTGAATAAATCTATTTTTCCTTGTTTTCAACACAAAGTTCAATGGGCATAAATTGTCAAATAATGCTGTAATTGTGACCAGCCCCCAAACCCCTCCACTGTCAACCTGGAGGCACTACATTGCAACAACGATTCCAGACCAAGAAGAAAGGATCAAGATCCCCTTTTACAGCAGATTATCAATTATATGAAGAAATCTTGCGTAAATTATATGGAGCACTCCATGCCCTTCACCTTCTCCATTGAGACAGGGCCACCAGAGCACATTAAGTTTCCTGCTGACCTAAACTGCAAGCTAGAGAAATAGTGAAGTATACCGCATTAAGCAAGGTAGTGGGTTTTACAGAGCTGCCAAAGCAAATTCTGATGTTGTAAAAATCTGGAGTTCTGTATCTGCAAGTAAGAAGAAAATGATTTGCAGACTTGATGGAGAAATGGCTGTATAATGTCCAGGCACTGGACTATGAGAGCAGAACTTCAGAAAGCCCCTTCCAGGCTCACTCTGAAAGTCCTGTAGGTGGTGCCGGGGGCTGCAGAGGCTAATCAGTCAGTCTTGTAACTAGCTGACATGATGGGGAGTTCATAGCATAGGCATAACTCCATTTACGTCAGAGAAGACAGATTCACTGTCTCCAGGGCTCAATTCAGTCCAATGACTTCTTAAATTTAAGCTGGGTGCGAGGAAGGTATAGTCATTTTTTCCAGCAAGAACTCTTATGTATGTACAAATATCAGAGTACTTTACACATTTCTATGTGAAAATAAAATCCTCTCCTGCTAGGATGCTGAGTTGGTGTGACAGCTGTGAACAAAAAGTCAGCTCTACTAACATTTCTGAGCCCTCTGATGGTTACAAAGATTTGGAAGAGTGACACTGACTGCAAGTGTGACTGTTTTCCTTGTAATTATTTAAACCTGCTTGCTCTGAACACAATGGTTAGTTCAGRTTCATATCTAACGTTACGTGCTTTTTATAGAGAATTACGTGTTATCTCCGCAAAGTTAGGTTAATCTTTCTTGCATCTGATCTGCTGGAATACTGAACTGTGTTGTGACTCTGCAGCAAGCATAAACCCCTGTTTTATCTTCTCCCTCTCCCTGCRTAAATGGAATTCATATTCAAGTTTCATACGGTTCAGCTGCAACCTGGTGATAGTTAAACGTTTTTCCTACTCACATCTGACTTCCAACAGTTACAAACTACAAGTCCTGAGAGGCAATGTCCTGCAGAATATTGTATTTTAGGATTTTTAAGCTCACGTTTATTTAATGAAATAAAGCTAGTTGCATATAATTTCATTTTAGTTCTTGGATAAGTCCTTATCCATCAGATCTCATTTGGGTTTATACTTCCAGATAATAACAGAGCCCTGAAGTGAAAGGCTAGACATAAGGTGATGATGCAGCCTAAACAGTAAGTAACTGCAAGATTCAGCCTCCAGTTACTGTACACGAACCCAGTCCACCAACCCTTGCTCAGGACTCATGAACAACAGTGAGGGAAAGCAAGCCGACCTGTTTGCACTAAGTTGGATTCATATCTTCAGCCTCAAACTTTAATCTCTAATACTCTCTCTCTCCTAATACAGACTTAGGAACTGAGCTGTGCTAGGAGCTGCTGCAGGAACTACGAGTGATCGCAGGGGACTCCACCGCTCTGCGACCCATTCCCACCAAAATCTCCTGAAGTAAATTCAAGGCATTAAATCATGTTTTCACATACCCTGTTGATCAACAGACTAATTGTATCAACTTTTCACACTAAATATTGATTTCTTGCACTATTTGCCAACTTCCTGTGACATCTAATTTGCTGCCAAAATACAGCCATTTGTCAAGCGGAAGCAAACTGCTGGCCTTTCACTCCCATCTGTTACTGTCAGGTGCAAATTATTACCCTCAACTGTCATTCCCCACCTTCAGAAACAGCATTTTTCACATAATTCTTGATGTTTTACAACTTCAGGCCTCTATGAAGGACTGCTAAAGCATTAAAAATCTCTTCTGAACAAAGTAGTACTACAAAAAGTACTCTGACAAAAAAGTTGAAGCAAATCAGTCTAAAGCACGATAACAATAATAGTTTATATATTATATTTTTAATGCCTACTAAAATAGGTTTATCTCCCAAAAAGGGGATATGCTATAAAAACTGAACCAAGTACCCTAGGGATTTCATTATTTATTTCACTGAGACTCTGGACAGGAGTGAAATTTAAAACCAAGATTGCTGAAGACCGCAGTAAAATCAGAGTCAAAGAGAACAAGAATACACTTCCTGTTTATATACTGAACTTGCAACAGTAGTGGAATCCAATGCTCCTGATAAATGGGTTCACCCTTTACTTTGCTTAAGGAAAAATATATCCAGTAGTCAGTCAACAGGACCAATCTGTTCAATAAGTTCAGCTGCAAGTTATTGCTATCGAGCATTAAAATTCGCTACCCAGAGGAAAAATACAAGCCTCTTCTTGAAGTGACTGACTGTCTTTAATTATTGCAATACTTCTTTGTTTAGGAAACCAAACATTCCTTATCCTTATGATAACCAGTTATTCCCAATACCTAAGATTTCATATTTCTGGGGGAACTAACCTAACCAATTGTTGTAGAGATAGGGGGTCCCTGGCAGCAGTCTTTGCTTTCTCATTTGATGCCTAATTGTTGCTGTAGTCAGGCATGGCTGTCTCTGAACTCTGCCATTTCTGTTCTTTCATTGACCTGCATCATTTACAATCCACATGGTGGATAAAGCTTAAATCCCAGAAGCCTTGTCTGCCACTATTTGGCAGCACTGTAATTTCAGTGAGAGGATGGCAAGTAAAGGACATAAATCTGAACTGGCACAGCCAAAATTACGCTTTGCAGACAGGTGAATGCAGCTTTATGACTCTACTCCAAGAAATGATCTACTGTAATTATAGGAAGGAAAAAAAAAGGAGTGTTTAGAGAGCAGAGCAGTTTAATATCTGGGCAGAAAGAGAGGGAAGAGTGATGGCTGTTTACCAGAGGGCCATGCAACGTCCCTAGTCATGAGAACTGCCTTGCTCACTAGCATGGCTGTAGTCAGTGTGGCTTTGAGAAGCAAAAACCCCGTTCCATCCCAAGTGTCTGACATGGGCTTTTACCAATAATTCATYTACCTGAAGTCACCATCTCCCCCAGGAATCACCCTTCCAACCTTGAAACGAGAGGTTTCAGGGACAGCTAGAAGCTGCACTCATCAACATGGAAAACTTCATATGTATCTTTATGTCTTATTCTTCAATTGTTTTGCCCTTAAAGCCTTTTTATATAAATTGTATAGTCTTTTCCATTATTTTTAAGGCAATACGTAGCACTTATTAATGCTCCATATAAACAAAACTTAGGATCTTCCTCCAAAATATTCACAGTTCAGAGTGGCTTCCGAGAAATGCGGAAATGTCTATAGACACTGTGATCTCTGAACAACTACTTTCACAATGAATTTTATCTTTAGAACACATCTGATAGGTCTGAAAGGATTTTAAGCCCATAAAATAGAGGTAAGGAAGCAATTTCCAAGGTCATACAGAAACAGAAACCTGAATCTTTAGAAGCCAACCAGAGTGCTGCAGCTACACAATCCTTTTGGTTCTGCAAGGTACATCACTATGTTGTGCATTAGAAAATACTGAACACTTAAAAAGCTATGCATAATGGATTATTTTTTAGATGGACCCCCTAAGTCATGTTTAACTACTTCCCAGARCTGAAATTCTTCCATAAACTACTTGTCTGGCTATTAAGGTATCTATATTATTTAACAAATAATAATGTTATCACTGCAGACCTTGAAACTCTAGCTACCATTGGCAACAGAAAACAGAAACCAACACCCACTGAAATTCAAGAGAAATTTGTCTGGGACTATCTACGCAAAAGCAAAGCAATTTAATCTTTTCCTCTCTTAGTTTTTGTATTTCATAAACTTGAGGTAGGGAAATGTAAGATTCTCTGTAAGCAGTTGTCTTGAGTTACACATCTCCATTACAAGTAATAATCTTAAAAAGCTGTTAACAGCAAGTTAGTAAATTAATGGCATGTACACTTTGGCCCTATATTTTTAGGCTGTAATCCTTTCATTGTCTCACATTAATCTCTCTCCTACCCTTAAATCTTAAATGTGTAGAAAATGGCAAGGGCAGCTCTATGATATGCTGCAGAACTGATCCGCGGATCTGGAGCTTTAGTTTTCAGCTGCACAGCACATTGCCCCAGTACTGCATAGAAACTGGCAGCCACCATGCACCATGATGGGAGACTGCAGTGATGCAGAGCTGATTCATCAGTCCTGAAGGTCAATTAAAGTCCTCATCTGAGCCTGCATATGGGAATATCACTAACCAGGGAAGAGAAAGAGAGCTGTGCAACATCCAACCTCTTCCAGAAACAACCTTCTCTGTCTAGAAAGAAGGAAATTTCTTCTTTTACCACTGGAAAAGA
Source organism: Phoebastria nigripes (assembly GCA_035582835.1). Lineage (NCBI taxonomy): Eukaryota > Metazoa > Chordata > Aves > Procellariiformes > Diomedeidae > Phoebastria > Phoebastria nigripes. Next base: position 1,884,718 of record JAYKAV010000222.1, on the reverse strand, counting down.
TCTCGGACCCAGAAACTAAAATAATCCTGAGCAGAGCAGACCAGACCATTTCCCAGTATAATTTATTTGCAATAGTCCCCACAACGTGATATTTTAACTTTGCTCAGTTATTCAGAAAAGGAATCTCTCTTTCACATCCCAACTCCGTGTTAACTGTCAAATAGCCAAATAAAATCTTATTCGGAAAAAATACTACTTCTTTCTCAATACCTCTGTGGCTCATTACCTCACACTTCACTGTTTATTGAATAGCACCATATATCATAATTCACAGGACCTGTTAGAAGCTTAAGTGTTCTTTTGTTATACCAAGTGCCCGGGATATTCACGTTACAAACAAAACCATTTACAGGGCTGTTAAAGATGCTAAGCAAATTTGTGCATCAAAGGGAAAGTGCTTTGGACTTTTTCCAAAAGCTGCTTTTTATGGAAAACAAACATTAGATTTATTTTAATGACTTCTTATAACAAAATACGATTGTGCCAATCTGCATTAAATAACAGTGTCTAACTCAAATCCAAGTGCACTCCATAGGATTGCCACTGAGCTCAATGAGGAATGGAAAAGGTTCTCTGATTATAAATGTCTGCTGTTGAAAACAAGCTAGGGAACGTCAGCATTATGTTTCTCCCTAATGGAATTTAAGCAACTAGCCAAGATCCTTCCTGTATTTAAAAAAAAAAAAAAAAAAAACAAACCTCAGTTAAATGTACTTTATTTTCTTTCAAATGTTGCCATTGCTAAAACCTCCTTTTTATATCCTTCCATTTTACCTCCCTGTGCTGCAGTGCCTGGCTGTACCATTTTGCCCTCACCATCCTGACTGCCAGGGAAGGGAAGTTTGCTCAGAGTTTTTTCCTTTTCTCTGAAGCACTCTGTGCAGATGCTTCCTTGCACTTCACCGCAACTCCCACCTTCATATGGAAAATGGAGCACAGCAGCATCAGGGAAAAGCTGATGTAAATGCAAAATGTGCAGCAAAGGGATAAATACTGAAATGAATTTTTCAGAAAAAAATAATTTCAGAAGTCTGCCTTTCCTCTTCCCAGATATCTCTACTGGAATACATTTTTAGTCTTTTACTCCCTCCCTTCAGGGAGAAGTCTCAGAATTTTGATCATTTCAGAATTAACAGTCTCTGTTAATGTTTCCAAATTGCCACAGCCTACTTACTAATGGGTTTTCATCACTATGGCAGATGAAGCCAAACCCAAAGCTCCAATTAAAATCCTCTGGGTGATATTCTAGTCTTGGGGTCATTACTGCATATGCAACTTACTTTCAAGTTCATCTGCCATCTCTGTCAAAAGTAAGAGAAGTCAACACAACCTATAGGGGTTTCACACGTGGGGAATCCATTCTTTCCCTCAAGCACATTTTCTTTGACATGTATTTATTAAAGTTGCTCAGTTTATATATAATTTCTGTCCTTCCTCCTAGTTCAAATCAGAGGAGGATTTTATTGCCCTGGCAGCCCATGAATAATGAATGACAGATCTGTTTGCAAGCACTAAGGGCTGTTGCAGGGAGTCTTGCACTCCAGATTAGACACTTAACTTTGCAGTATATAAAATTATTTACAGCTGAATCTTCCTACAGCCTGGCAATCAGTAAGTTTTCTTGGGAAAAACCCCACAGTTTATAACCTACCCTTGACACTTGTACTGTAATGTTTATTATGTACAATAAAAATCCCAGGTTGTTTGCCAAAATACCTCCTTAAACATAATTTACCTAGTGGTGCTCTTTGAAGAACTGTGAAGTTCTTCTTTCACAAGTAGCAGCACAGCTTTATTGCTGTTTCCTGAACAAATCACACAATCATAAGAGCTGTATTACAGTGGAAAAGTTATATTTTTTAATACTTGGGTTTACTTCTGTGTGCTTTAGAAGCTTGTCATTCTGTGAAATGTATTATTACTATCAACTAATTTACTAGCTGTGGAATATCCCTGAGCCTCTGCAACCACTGCAAAACCTAACAAGATGCTCTGTTTGTAAGCCTTTAATGAGAACCAGGTTTAAGCTTTTCCCCTGGCAACCACCCAGCTTCCCAGCTCCATGGGACAACTTGCCCAAAGCTTTTATTTTGCTTTACATATAGTCAGTGAAAAAAGCCGCGACAATAAGCAGTGTTGCTAATCAATTTCTGGATGTGAATTCACTGTCCTATTCTAGCAGCAACCACTTTCCTGGTCTGAAAGAGCAGAGCAACTGTTCTACCCACAGGCAGAGATCTTGCTCTGCCAAGAGAGACTCACTTGAAAGCCTCAAAACACCTTCATTCTCTGATTCATTACTGGATGCGTGCAATTCTCCACTGTGATGGTTTTATACAAATTGCAAATGTAATATGAAATCAATCGCCTCTGCGTACAATACAGACAGGTATTATTAATTAATTCCAGGTTTTACAAAGAAGAAAATGAGAAGGCGCACCTGCCAGCTAGATGTTTCAGCACAAAGGGGACATTCTTTTGGCTTTCATTTCTGGAATTAAAACAAACCCATAAAGTAGTCCCTCCAGTCTTTGGCTTTAAATTTTCTGATGATGTGCTTAAGTACAACCAATTGGACTACACTATAAGACTGAAGAAGTCAATGCCATCCTGTAATTAGAACATCAAAAACGGGGGGAGGGAAAAAATGGCAAGTATCTTCAGGAAATACAAACCCATATCCAAATATTATCTTGAAAAGTCAGTGTCTTTTAATACCTAAACTCTAAAATTTAACAAAGCCATTACCCTTGATTAGGGTGGAAACTGTAGTATCAAAAAGCAATGTATGAACAACAAATAGTGATAGCTCATATCCACTGATATGATACAAGAAGAAAATACCCGCTAACAGAAGTCAAAGGACTTGGAAATCAGAAAACAATGAACCAGCAAGTGTGAAAGCAAAAGCTGGCCCTCTAAATGACAAAGTGGGCAGACTCCAGAGGCCAGTCAAAAGTCTAGCTTGRATTTTTTTTTTCTTTACTGGCCCTGTACACTCTCCCTGCACCAACTTCTGTATGGAAAAATAAGTGAGGAACAGATCTAGTTTTGAAAACACCTATTTTAATCTTCAAGTGTTTGAGTTACCATTTCTGATACCCTTCTGTACTCCCAGTCTTCTTCCTAGGAAGAAGCAGATGCCCCTAGAAATAGTTCAGGCAGCCTCTGAGCTGAGGAGCAGAGGACTACTCTTGCTGACCCATAATGGAAAGACTCTTTCTGCTTACGCAGCTACAGCAAGCTTTTACAGGAGGGCACAGAATGCGCACATAGTAAATAGTTTCCTCCTGCATATGCAAGAACTGCTGCGGAGAACTGTGTCATCTCTAACTAGATACGTCCACCAAACTCCCAGAAGTCCACCGCAATGCTCAGTAAACATCAAAACTAGTTACTTTAAAATGAAAGAAAGCAAAAGCTCACCCTGTCAGGGAAAGGAAAAATATTTAATTAAATATGAGCTCTGCCTGAGGTTCTGTCTCTTGCAGCTAAGTCTTCTTACCTTTTCCTAAATCTTCATTGTTATTTTGGAACCTCTAATCACCCTTTATGCCTCAAAAATACAAATCTCTGAAAATACTTAATGTCACCCAGTGGGAATAGTCATACAATTTCGGCCTCGTCCTTTGTGAAATTGTTGGAAACCTTTAGCATACCATGATTACTTAAAACTTTAAGGTCTATTCTTCCCTTTATGTGCATGCTTAACTCCTATTAATGCCGATGAGAGTTATGTGCATACAACAATGAAAGATTAAACTCTTCATTGTTTAAGAGGTGGTGATCAGCCCTGTGCTGCTTTAGGGAAAAACCTCAAGGATATTGCAAGTACTATGGGGAGTTAATCTCATTACACACTACTAATAGCATTTGTGGCAGTGTTTGCTTCTTAAATCAACCATAGGTGACCACCTGGTGCCCTGTAACTGGAAAGCTGCTTCCACAACACATGCACAGACCAGTTTCTGCTTAGGAGATTAATCTGTAAGCTGCTATGAGTCTATTCTCCTGACACTTTCTCCCCCACTGAGAACAACATATGTTTTTATTTTCAGTTTGAATATTTGTAACTAAACAATAGAGCATTTTTAATTAATTTTTAACTATACAAATCCTTAAAAAAAAATTTTTTTTTTTGAAGAATCATGGATTCAAATACAAAGGTGTTTAGTTAGGAATGAATATGTTGTGATGCTTTTCAGTGCAAACTTGACCCTGTCTCGTCTTCTTGAGTTACCATATGATTGGCTTCACCTAGTACTTTCCAGAAGTAAAATTGCTGCAGGGCTGATTTTAAGTACTCTTCAAGACAGCAATCAGAGAAAATAAAGACCTCTGTAAAAGACAAATCAGTACACTGAAAACCATATAAGATGTCTCTCTTATCGGTCAACATTGTCTTGTCTATAGAAGCTATCCATACTATTCTTAAATATACAGAGATGTTTTTAACTAGGTTGACTTAGTGCATACCAATTAAATCAGCAGGGTCACGCTGACTTAAACCAGCTAGTGACCTAGCCCACAAGTCAGTTTTACTGCAGATTTGAACAGAAAGACCACCAATCACTAGGCAACTGTTTGCAGGTGCCAACTGAATAATTAAAGCTGGTTTCATCATACAGATTTCATCATGCTGCGAGAAAAAATTTACCATTGGCAAACCCTGTTTCTGTATCTGAAATCTAGAAATTTACAGAAATCAAACTTAAGAAAGAGACTCGTTCCCACTAGGCTCGGTATTAGAATTAATTCCTCTGGCTTGCATCCAGTTGCGATGCTTTAGGGTACAAGCAGGAAGAATGGTGATCACCAACTTTTTAAACAAATTTCATCTTTCTAATTACTTTTGGCAATTGACACAAAGTACCCTCCAGCAATGGATTGCCAAGATGAGACTTTAAAGATAATTAGAGAAGATGCACTTACAAATGTGTCAAAACTGAAATCTAGAGATGTGTTGGCAGAATATTTTTAATAGAGCTGATGTGTTGATATGGATATAGAGAAATGAGGGCTGCAATTAAAATGGAAACACTGAAGACAGAAATGTACAGTACTTTATTTTGTATGTTTTAAAAGATGTGTTGTATTCATATTCCATCTGGGGATTTCATAACGATTGCCACTGATAATTTATTAAAGTCATAACTCTTGAGCAATACTGGGTGGATCCTAGAGATGTAAAGGTTCTGTTTAAATCACCGGATCTAGAAAAGATTTTTAAAGAGAGCCAGCCCACTTTCTCATTTACAAAGATGGTCCCTCCAAGTCTCTGGCCMCTCTCCCCAGAAGACTCCAGGCTTTGCCTTTATCTCTGTGCACTGATTGCCCCTGGAAATGTCCTCCAGGAGTCCTCAAGTCTGGAGGCTCTTACCTGTAGCCCCAAGGGTCATACTGTTGAAATTACCTTCATGCTGTGTTTCCCCAGATAAAACAAATGGGGAACACGAGAGCCAGAAAAAAAAACAGGTCTTGGGAGTTTCTTAAAAGAGGGTGACATGCAGAAAATCCAGATAACAGGGAAAAAAAATCTGAGCTCTCACGTAGATGAGAATGAGGGAGTGTGGTATATTCAGTAGATAGAGTAAGGACACTTTTGCTGAAGTTTTGTAAGTATAAATCATTTATCAATAACCAACATCTTCATTTTGATCTAGCTAGTCTCAAAAATTCCTGTTAGGGTTTCCCCCCAAAAATTCTGCAGAATCTAGAGTGGCAGAAGTGGGAATTTTATAGCATTTGGCATATATAGCATTTGGATATTCATAAGCTTTAATAGTGTGCCCTTGGACAGGCATGCACAAAAGGAGGCCCATTCCAAGATACCTTGAAGAAGATCACTGGAAAAATCAAGAGAAAAACATTTTCCCGATTCAGATACAATGCTATAACATTGTGTGTTGTCTAAGAACAGATGTCTACAGGGTAAATGAAGAAAGTCAAGTCCAAAAGTAGCACTAGGACAGTCAAGCGCTATACAAATTCCGACTGTATGTGCCTCAGGCCACATCTGTCTTATGGTGAACAGTATGTACTAGGTCTGCACACGTGACAAGAAGCAAGGCAACATCACCTTTGCACAAAGAGTGAGATTTCACTGTGTTCTCCTAAGAAAAAGAGCATTCTATATTGCCTGCATTTCTTAACTTAAAGGCAATTTCTGGAGACCCCCTCTTCAAAGAACAGTCAGTGCGCAGTTTTTTTTTTTTTTTTAATTTTCAGCTGATACATAAAATGACTCTCGTATTCAACTTGTAGCCCACACAGCGCTGCAGGATGTGCTTCATATCCCACACTCCTCATTACTACACAGTCCTACCTAGACTGATGAAAACCTCATCCAATCCTGAGAACTGTGTACCTTCCTCATTTAAAAGAGAGCTGGCACAGTGCAAGACTGAAATAGCCAATTTTTACGCACCTGGAAAAAATTATAAAAAGAGCTGTTCATTACAGTGGCTTTCCCCACATAAGCCTAGCAGTGTGGGCTAAATCCCATATGCTGTTACTCAATTTTTAATAGGTCATTGGGCAAAATTTCATTCATTTTTTATGAACGCTTAAGAAAAAACTGGATATGACTGCTGGTAGACATGGGGTAAGCGATTGTATCTTTACATACAGAGGTTTTTTATTTTTTGCATATAGCCAAGAGGCATAAAAAGAAAAACATATATGTTTATCCTTACACCGGGACTGCACTGCTGCGAACACTCAGCACTTATCCTAAAGCTGCTTGTATACGCCCAGTTAAAGGAGAGAACCAGAAGATCCATTTACTGATCTGCAAGGCATGGGGGTTTTAGAAACAAACCAAGGTCACCATCAAGGAGAGCAGGTATCACCCAGACATGAGAGGGCCTTGTCACTACCTCAGGATAGTTCACACCAGGAATCCACGGGGAGATTGCATTACCAGTTTTAGGACCCATCCTCTGCGATGATGGGCACTGGGCTCAGTTGAGATCAGAGAGATTTGCTGAGGTGGGTAAATTTGTTTTCCCATCACTTCCAGGAAAAACCTGGTGGGTCAGAGCTACGCTTTCCAGTGCTTTAAGTAGTCACTAACAGGGTAGGAATAAATCAGATTTAGATTTCAAAACAATGTGTCTGGCCCCCTCCCTAGCATCCCTTACTTCCCAGCTTGAAGGTCTCAGCAAGATTCACGGACTTCCAACAGGTCTTCCTTGCCCTGTTTTCCCCAAATATTATGAGACAGTACATGTGCTTCTGTTTTTAATTTAGAAGACAACAAAGCACAGGCTAGAGTCCAATCAAATTCTAAGCACAGATATTGTCTGGTATGAATATTAGACCCTGACACTAATATTTCATATGTTCATCAATAAAACCCTCATAATGATAGTTACTATTGAGGGAAATATTTTCTCTTTCATATGCCAAAGAAAAAAAAAAAAAAAAAAAAAAAAAAAAAAAAAAAAAAAATCAAAAATCCCAAGAAAATTGGCACATTTATTTACAAACTGTCCTTGGCTTGGTTGCTGTAAAACAAAAACACAAGTTCTTTGGCACAGCTCTCATTGTATATAGATTTAATCTATTTGCTGTTAGTGAATATTAGATCTTGATATGCAACTGTAAACACATCTCTGCTGTTCCCTCAGGTCAAAGCATGTGGACTTACATTTTATAGATGTATCATCAAGCCACAGCATTTTGCTGTTATTTCAATATATTTATAAAATGTCCCATGCCACTCTCCTTCGAATACTATAAATTGCTTTCATGATCTGCTTAGGGATACCGAGAATTCAGCTGGCATTGTAATATTTCATTTAATGCATGAAACTCTCAGAAACACTTTATAACATTCAACTAAGTCAGACCAGACAGTTCTTAAAAATATTAAGGGCTCATTTATATCTTCAGAGTATGCGTCAGTTTTCAAGCCACATGAATTGTGTATGCAAACTATGTTTGGGGGAAGGATATATTCACGAGCATAAAATCAATTAATAGGTCTGACTTGAAGTTTTAATTACACTGATACAGTTTGGTCCATCCTATATCAGCATTTCTTTTCCCCCACTTGACTTCTATATATTAACATTCCTATATATTAACATACCTATGAGACAGTGCTTCATTCTCATTTCTCTGAAAGTTGATCTATGCCAACATTAATATGCCCACATTTTCCCTATCCACTCCAAATATCTGAGCACTTACCACCCCATCATTGTCAGACTTACTATATATGCCATTCTACATCCACATACATACTCACAGTTCCTATAGTGCCCTCCTTTCTGTCATTTAATCTCCAAGAAAAATATTCATTGCCTGTCTTAGCATCAGAAAATATATTAAACAATATGTTCATTTCAATTATGGATTGCAGTACATCTTCACAGTTTGTACGGCAGTAAATTCTAGACCTTTCTGAATTATGAAAGATCTTAATTCTGGCCCCGAACAACTTAATTCCAGCATTTGCCTCTTTCCTGTTTGTAAACCCAAGGTCTGAACACCACAGTCAGAGGAATTGTTGCCATTCAGGTGCAGTCTGGCGGCTTGCAAGGATCTGTCTTCACTGGCCAAATCCAGTGCTGGCTACCTGCAACTCCTGGTGACTTGGAAGGAAATAGGAAAACGGTAAGAAACCAGATCCCCTGGGAAGGTTTGGCTCTCTTACCTTGCAACGAGGCTGAGGTTGCCCCCCTACTTTACACTGTGGAATTTCATTTCCTTTGCACCACCAGCATCACAAAATATTGACTACATTTGTGCTAATTAGTTACAAAACCTTCATCCTTTCTTCACTCATCCCTTTCTCTACTTGTCCCTTGTCTCCTTTCTGTCTTAATTGTAATTTTCAGGGGCAAAAACTCTTGTGAGAAGCATGTGAACTGACACAAACGTGCAGTATAAACAAGTAACCCAAGAGCAGCACGTGCTGCCCATGAACCCAGCGTGTATTAGGTGTGTCGAGGCAATGCAGATGTCCAGCACATCCTCTGGCTGCAGGTCCCCTGGGGGAGTGGATGTGGGCAGTATCAGCACATCAGGCCTCAGCTGTCGCTACTACTCACAACCTGAATAAGTGTCCATGCCTCAGCTGTGCAGACCTTCCTTTCTCCTTCACCCCGCTCCCTGAACAGACTGGGGGAAAGGAAACCTTTGTATGAATGTCCCTGATAATGCCAATCTTACATTGTATGGAAAACAATGCTTTTCTGGTAGTATTTTTTTAAATGGAACTGAATTCTTACACCGTGTTCAATTTGGAAATTGTGGGGGCAGCAAAAGGAAGGTAAGGTTTGACACATTTCGCTTATATCTGAAAAATCCTTCATCTAAGGAAAAATAAAAAAGACATTTTAGCAGAACGTGAATTGTATTGAAAGGGTGTTTTCAATTAAAATACGCTTAGCTAAAATCTTTGACCAGCTTTGCAATCTTTATTTTTAGTGACAGAGGTCAAAATTCTACTTTTGGTTTCCTTTCAGTGCTCCTTCCAGCTCACTTCCCTAGCTCCTGGGAGTGCTTGCTTGCTTTATTCCTGACAAAACCCCTCCAGGCCACAGGGATGGGGGGTTAGTCCCTGTGTGCCGCATTTACATTTGGAGTGAGTGCCATGTTTCACAGCTGCAGCTGTCGGCCTACCGTTTCTGCCATTATTTGCATTTCACCAGAATCAATGGAAGCAATGAACTGCAAAAGAAATTGAAGTTCTGCATAGAAAACAAATGCCTTTTCTTAATCTGACTCAGCTGCTGACGTACTGAAACATGGAAAACTTGGTAAGATTGCACAGTCCCTAATGCTGAGTACCATTTCAGGTGAGATCAACAGTATTTATATGTCAAAAACTGTAATTTAAAAAGGAAACTTTTTCTACAGCTGGTGGTAACCTAGTTTTCAATAGGTAATCAGCTCTGTTGTCCAGCTTAAACACATTAAAATACAATTCCAAAAACAGTGCAATAGAAAAGAAATTGAGGCTTAATAACTCTTCCTCTTCTTTCCTTCCCCCAAGTATCTTATGCTGCTCTACCAAATGTTTCACGTGCTATAGAAGCCTGCATTTACTAGCTGGAAGTTTGATTTGCAATTCACAGATTGATACCTCTCTCAGCCCTATGCCCATGTCCTTTAGGTCATTTCTCACTTGCACTGATCCAGAATTTGAAAACTTACTTCGGAGGCTAGCGTCTGATATAATGGAGTAACTGCAGGCAGTGTTATAAATTGAGATTGTAGGGGGAAATAAAAAAGGCAGCAAAGTCAGAGAGAAGCCGCAACATCCCTATGCAAGCTCCATGGATGTTGTCTATAACAATGGTCGAACATAACCCCAATTCATATGCTTCATTGTGGCATGGCAGCACGTCTGCAAGATGTTCCCACTGCGCTAGCATATCTGCAAGTGGGCAGATCTTCTGCAGGGAGCAGAATGAAGAGCACTCTCCCATCTTTACCACAACTAACCACTCTGGCCACTCCTGCTGTAAAGGCAGCATTCAGTCCGGCTCCTCGTAACAGCCTTGAGTGTCATTTAATCCCGTTTGTTCCCCGCTATTTCCGAACAGCACTGTCATCCATGCCCTGCTGTACCTCCAAATGATATACGTCATTGCTTCTGAATACCGAAGAACCTTTCTGGCAAAAAAACCCTATTCCCTGGGGAGCGGGGCAGTGGGGGAGCACTGGGATTTGAAATGGCCACACTGAGCCTGTGGCTATGACATCAGACCTCTTAAGCTGATGGCTGGGACACTAATAGCAAGAGTACTTTGTTTCTTAATGGACCTCTGGGTTCCTCAGTGCACCCTCAGCGTGAATAGTTAGGCGTTAGTCCTGCCGTTGACTCTTTTTCCCTTTTTTCCCCTCTTCAGAGTTGAGGTAGGCCTAGACAAATCATCTTTGCAAAACAGTGGCAGAATCAAGGTTACTATTCTGCCTTCTAGTCCATGATGGGAAATGTTCAAAGGATAGCTAGATCGTGCAGGGACTCATCTCATCTCATCTCTTTGTAGATGTCAGGATGCACTTGCAGCTGTGGTGACACAGCTAGACACAAAACCAAGGTCCTGTCCACAAAGTGTCTCTTGCCATCTTGCAGAATAATTTCCTACCCAGAATTAGTTTGTTTTCCACCTGCTTAGTATCTCCCTGGCTAATATATCTGCTAGTTTTCGTGATAATTTTCTGGGTGCCGTTAATAAAATCGTCAAACATTTTGCTCCACAGCTGCACTTCAAATAAGGCAACATCTGTTTACTGTTTGCATTTCTGTTTGTAAAGTTGTTTAATGAACATTTTGGAAATACTTGTATTTTATAACTTGTTGTGCACAAGGGTCTTTGTTCCAGTTATGGCTATTGTGCATGATTTGTAATAAAAATAACAGAAGCACAACTGAATATAAGATATTGTTCTTCTGTACAGAGATAATTCAACTGTGTGTATGTCTCATGCACCATCTATCACAGATGCTGGAAACAGTGGAAACATCCTAAGTTACACAGAGTAAGGGCTGATTCAAGTGGCCTTCAGACAACAGAACTTTTTCCACTGACTTCAGTGGGAGTTGGACAAACTCACTAGAGAGGTAGAGTAATTAAAAAGAACAGTCTACAAAATATGTTTTACAAGATAAAAATACAGGATTTTTCACACTGCCAAAAATATTTTAACAATTAGCAATCCTGAGGAAACTTAACATTGACAGATTTTCAATGAATTAATACATTCACCATGCACCACAATGTGAATTTTCCCATGGCTTCAAGAATAAGTTAATTGTGAGTTGGTTCTTGGTCTAATATTGTGATCTCAGACATAAATTATTCATCCTCTCTCATATAGTTCTATATCCCATCTGCAAGTTACATGGAAATTACCCGCCGGCTCAGATTCCACCTAACATAAATTGGCATAGCAACAGTGAATTCACAGTTATCCTGTGTTTAGTGTGCCCTTAGCAATAGCCTAAGAAATTCTACTCGAGAATGTCTTTAGTAACTAAACAGCTCCTGTGGACTGAGTTTTGCAACATAAGTGTGCAGCAGCAGTCCCAGCATAAACTTGCTGGTTCGTCTACCAGATGGATTAAGACCTGTAGTAAACAGTATAAAGAAAAATCAGTATTTCAGTATAATGCTTAAAACCAACTTAAATTAAAGGCATTGGTCTAATTTTACTAATTTAGGTCCAAGCATCTGCAGATATGTGTGTCCTTTTTTATCATCTCATTCAAGCTTTTCTCAACAAAATCAGACTAAGGAGATAAATCAGAAGACAAAGGGAAAGTTTAAAAAATTCCACACTTCAAAGTCTATTTTTTTAATCTCTGTAAAATGATTATGCTAAAACATAAGCAAATGCTTAAGTCTTTGAAGGGTAGGATCCAGCCAAATCTGTAAGTCCACTGAATGATTCACCTGAGTAAGAAGTTCAGAAGTAGACCCAGCCATGTAGTAGTATAGCTATTGTGATACTGAAGTTGTTCTAAAAATTTCCAAAGACAATCTCTTGCTTTCATATCTATTCATCCCATGTATTAGCTTTTTATTGTGCCTTACAGTAATGTTTAAATATATTTGGGAAGGTGCTAACTATTTTAAATCATTACCTTTTAACTCTCACAGGTGCTTATTTCTCTAAGTGTACGTGCAAATCACCGCCCAGATTGCCACCCTTCTTTGGTCTACAAAGAAACAGTACCTTCAAGTTTATGTTGTCTTTTGCTGTTGAAGACAAGTCCTATCATATCAGATACTTATCCAGTGACAACTTAAGGACAAGTGAAAGATGAAAAGAAAATTTATTTCACTTCCCTCTCTTACCTCCTAGCATGTCTGATTTTATTCATGCCTGTCTTTTGTGATCTCCTGTTGTGCAGCACACAGCTTATCAACTGACACAAAAATAAATGCATAATAAATATTCTACAGGAGCAGAGAAAGGGTTTTACTAAATATAAACAAACTGCCTGGTCAGACTTCTGCCCTCGTCCCTAAGGGTAAATACTGTTGTCTTCCGACATCTCTCAACTTCTTGCAGCGCCGTCTCAAGCGCTACTAGCAACTAGTAATTAGTCTAGTTCTCAGATGCCTTGAGTGTCAATAGAGAAAAAAGGCAACAATTCCTACACAGAGCTATTTTAAAATCAACTGCTTCAGTTCTAATATTTAATAAATTGCTTGTAATATTTTAATGTGCTGCTGTAGTGGCAGCATACCAGAAACATAAGGATAAGCAGTTGCTCCAGGCATGGAAGAGAGCTGGCTTGGCAGAAGCCTCAAGCATCTCATATGCAGTATCAGTTCAAGTAAGAGACATGAGGCCCAGACGAAGAGAGTGATGTCTGGGAGAGGAGGAGAAGTTGTCCAATTCAGTGAAAAAAGAAAAATACCGTAAATGGATATTAACAGTCTTTTTTCCTTATTTGTCCTATCAAAGGGCCAATGAACACTGACTGCAGAGTCAAGAGCTCCCAAATTTGACTTTCAAGTGGCTTTTCCTTGCCCTAACAACCAGCAAAGGGCACCTGCCTTTGCCCTAGGGCATGGGGGAAACATCAGAAGGAAAAAGCTTGAGTTAAAGAATTCAAGACATTTTTCCATTTCAAATTTTTGTGTTCTCCCATTTCTTGTTTTCTTTTTCCAGCTGACCTTAACAAAGTGAGGAGAAGAGACTCTCTTCTGTCTCACTATTACTAATAGGTGAAATCTGATCTAGAGAAACAGGAGCATTTAACATATTTTGCAGAGTGTTGAGATAACAAAAAGAGATCCAATATCTTCCTGATAGTTTAAGCTTCCTTCCAGTCTATATACTTGCACCTTGCAATGGAGCACACAATGATTCAAGTCCTTGTATAGTGACAGCTGTTATATTTCTAGACTGGAAACAGCCTGAAGGTAGCACTTTCCAAATAATTTATTGAAATGGAAACATATTTTCACTCATTAGCATATATTTGGCTTATGAGATCAAACATTGGCACAAACTTATTATTTCTAAAGTTAAACAAGCAAGATTCAGATTTCTCATAGAAATCATATCTTGGATTAAGAATATATTTGTAAGTATTATTATTCATAAGTATTATTCCGAGGGAGAATAAAGTAAGTGGGATGAAATCACTGGGAATGTTAGTAATTTTTAAGGAAACAAAACCTCAGTTTTCATTCTGCTGTTTTCCTACATTATGTATCTTTGCTATTACCGTTACTGTGAGAGTGTTATCTGCACTGCTGATCAGCCTTCCAAAAAAAGGCACTTAGGAAAAGACCTTGGTCAACTTTTAAGACTGGAGATAGTTAAAAATACTTCTAACTGTTTCTGTACTTTTCATGTGGTTTTCGACAATAAAAATATATCATTCGGTCTTATTGTATTTATGGTCAGTATCTGTTCTCTTATGTACTAAAGCAGGGCTACAAAGTCCAAGGTACCAGCACTGCAAGGGACTTCAAAAATACAAACACATTTTATCTGTAGCATAAATAAAACATTATTTACCATCAGCAACATTTATTCTAAAAAGGCCTGGGCCTGATTGTCCCCATGAGACTAGCCAGAAGAAAAGACCCCCTAGGGCATGAAATACCTCCTTGTAGAGAAGAGAGCACTGGTCAGCTATCTCTATCAGGATACCACCTGCCACTATTTGAGGTCTAGCGTAGTTCTGGATGGGTTCAGGGATGTATGAGGACGTGGTCCTCCTGGTCCCAACCAGACCCCAGAGACAATCTGTGAAGGAGCCATAGGCTTTCCAGCTGGAGTGTGAATTTTCCATGCAGTCAGACCTCACATGGGCAGCTGTCAGCCCAAGATCAAGGATGACCACTCTACTCATGCCACTGCTGCTTGGGAGTCTGAAGAGGAGTGGAAAGGACCTTACAGTTAGTAAGACACAACAAGGCCTCCAAAGCCTTGAGCTTCTGATCATGGATCTTTCACTACCTCTGAAAAGGACTTTTAAGTTACAAGGGAATAACACCTCAGTGCATCAGAGTGCAAGTACTTCGAAAAGGAAAAGAAATCTGATCTTCTATCCTGTTTGAAGACATGTAAAAACAAAGCCCTCCAAAATTARGGACTGTGCAAACATCTTTGGATTGGAAGATCTGAAATATATTATGTTGTACAAGTTTCCCTTTCCATTAATATAAAAGACAGTTTTTAATCACCTATTCAAACTAGCACTGGCATTTGGTTCTTAGGAACTCTCATCTCACACTCCCTACTTGCAGAGCACCAAATCCACATTGATCTCTTCAGCCAAAGATACTGAATTAAGTACTGTCTGTCTAATTCCACTGGTTCAGCACAGTGATAATACAGTAGAAAATTAATAAACAAAGTTAACAATGACAGTAGTATGGCTATTAACTTCAGATTGGTCACTTGGCAGAAATGGAGAAAACATTAAAATTCTGTCCTTTAAAGCCTAGAGACTTGATGTGTGGAAAACAGATTTTCTTGCATGCCTTTGTGGTTTTAAACATTACAGCTTAAGGCTTAAAACTAAGGCTTACACTTCAGCACTTTCCTAGTCAAGGAAAGATTTAAGAATTCATTAAGTCTTCTCCTGAAACAAGGCTTGAGTTTCTTGCACTTTTATCTTGTGTTCACTGTGTATCATATTATTGCATGATTCTTCTAAAAAATCCTGGGTACTTTTTATAATAATACATCAAATAGTTTTACTAAGACTTGCACGTAGACGTATCATGAGCTGCCATCTCTACTTTCTGTGTGGAGTAGGAACAAGTGTAAGACAATGTCTGGATCCATTGCAATATATGTGAAGTGGTCTAGCAAAGGAAGCTGACAGAACGAGATACAACCACAATGTAATTTTCTGACAAAAAATTGTTTTCTTTCATTACCTCCTGGGATCTGGGTATATTTCTACTCAGAATTCATCTGATAGTATAAGATCCTTTGTAGTATACCTGTCAAAGCTAGGTTGTAACCTCATCAGAGGAATGGCCCACGAGTATAGATACAAATAAGACATTTTCAGGGCTTTTTTTCATAAGCTACTGGTTTTGAGTGGTTTATAATTTGACTATTGTAATTTGCTTCCCTTAGAAAAAGGCCTGGGAAGATAAGTCTATTGTACTATTTTTAAATGAGTAATGAAAGTTCACAAAAACATTGGGTTTTAGTTACATTTCTAATGCCCAAATTGTTTTTGTTTCTTCTACAAATAAAGAAAAAAACAAGCTCTCATTTAAAATTATCTCCCTCAGCTTAAAATTTTCCTGTGAATCATCTAGTTCTGGCCTTTACAATAATCTGGTGGTCTTTTCTTTTATGAAAATTATGTATTTCCTATGCTGACAGGCTTAGAGTCTAACTAGATGGGAAACCCGCAAAGGAAGTGGAGTAACCTAAGAAACATATGAGGGAGACCAAGGAAGTGTTGAGAAAGGGTAACACAGACAGAGAGTACTGCAGACTGGGGATCCTTCTCCATAGAAGACGAACAGGGCTGGCAGCTGTCAGAAGGATCCGACAGTCTGGGAGTACCAAGGGTTTCCAAGAAGACAAGCACACACCGCCAGCCCCCGGGGTCCCCGACTCCTGCATCCAGAACAAGGGCACACCTGGATGCTCCACGGGGGGAATCAATTCCCCTGTATGCCTTCATTTCTGTTAGCGTGCACTACACTGTGGTCCATATAACCATATGGGCCATATAATGTGACATCAGCAGAGTTATCTGTAGATATAATGGCTTGTAGCAGCACTGACTAGTCATATTTGATAATACATGGACTATACTGAGTTCCTCTGACATTAATAACAATTTTCTCAGCCTTCTTTCTACAGAAATTCAGAATGGAAATCTGTTTAAATGAGGCACAAAGGGAAGGCTTGTCTTCCCATCTCTTATGTTTCATTAAAGAGGAAGGGAAAGAAAAATTAATACTAAAATCATTTTTCAAAGCATCTTGTCTCAACTTTGGCTTTTACATTGTTTATGCAAATTATACATACACATATAAACTGGTAACTATTTATGCAGAGTAAGCATTCCTATGCAAGATTAGAAGTAGCATGTATGGTCTCCCACTTGGGGATTTATTCCCTATTGCTGCATTTTATTACTTTGTTAACAAATGCAGATTTCTTTGTGATTAAACTGACCATTTAAAGTTCTGAAGTATGTGACCATGTCAAGATTTGCTGCAATTTATCCCCAATTATCAGGTTAATACAGTAAAAGGGAGCTGTTAGCAAAAGAATGCGATAACAAAAAAAACCCCAACTATAAAGAAACACAGTAGTGAATTACCTCTACCCTCGAATATTATTATGCTGATGACTGGTCTGAACAGGTTGTCCAACTAGCGAAGAGCCACTAACCTAGTAAAATTTTAAAGGTTTAAGCTTTATAAGAATTCTCCTTTAGTACTGATTAACCTGAAAATGATGTTTGAAGAGCACATGTAACATGGAGTATATAGTGCACTGATTTTTTTTTCATGGGAACAAAAAAGCAATTTCCAGGTCTGAATTTCAGTATAGGCTATTAATAAGTATTGCCTCCAGGGAAAAAAATATATTACTTTGGAAACAGCAAGATTTCCCTTGGGCTGATATAAGGGAAATAACAGGCTTTTTAAAGGTGTAGATTCAACATATTTTTTTTAAGTAGCTTTTTCAAATAACAGTAAAATGAAGACAATACTAGTTATGTTGCAGTTTGATATAACCAACAAAACATTTTCTCAAGTAAGCAATAAAGCCTGCTCAGTGAGTCTCTGAGTAACACCCAGGAAAAGAAAGTTACCTCTAGTCTCTTACATCACCTCTTCTTCTCAGTCAGCATTAGCCCAAGGTGGATTAGGCTGGCTGCAGGGTGGATGGACATACCAAGTCTAGCACTTTGGGGTGGTCTTGTTTTAAAAGCTATCTCAAAACAAAGCTGGCACAAGAAACAAATCCAAGCCTTTTCTATAACATCCAGAGTGATTCTGGAGCTCTTTTCTTGCAGCCTTACCTGGACAATGTTCAATCAGAAAATGCAGAAAAGTAGTGGGCAAACTTGACTGTCATTTTAATGCCTGCACCGGCTTTGGCTTCTGTGATCTGTACTTATCACTGAGAGAGCAAGAAAGCAGCTGGTAGCTGTGAAAACTGCGGGGTGTCTGGCCAACCCCATCTTAGGTGGTTGGCCATTCTCATTAAATGCTTGAGCCTGTCAGAAGATACATGACCAGGTACCACAARAGGTCTGAGCAGACCACAGGCCCTGCACCATGGGGAGGTGACTGGGGGCGTTTTGCTGGAAAGAGCAAGCTAAAGGGCAGAAAAGGAAGCAAGAAATCCCACTCTCTCTCTTCAGGGCTTCTGCTAGCAGCAGCCACCAAAAAAAAATTTCTTGATGGTGTTTTGACATGAAAATATTGGAAAACTGGACGTACGTAAATCTAAAGGAACCAAAAGACATTCTTTCAGCCCATGTATTAGTGAATGATACGACAGTAAATTTCTGCCATTTCATTCTTTTATAGCCATGGGGGACATCCAGAGATTTCATAGAGGGTGAGTAAAAGCCATCCAGTCTGTCTGTTTACCACTGATCTTCCCCTTGATATATTCGTCAGCCCCTATCGTTCCTCCCCCGAGAGCTGCTGTCRCTAACACATCACTCCTCCTCTGCCTTAGAGGATAGTATCTGCAGCCTCTGAGAGGGTGTGCTACTGCTGATCTATTCATCATCTGGCAGACAAGGCTCTCACAGGCAATTCCATTAGCAATATCCATCTCAATGACAAAATACGTCTTTTATGTGTCTGGTTTCCAACCACATAGATGTAAGTGTTGTGCTGGGCCCCTTTCCTTGACAATGGAAATCACTGACCTAGTGCAAGTTGTGTTTATTACCCATTTCTTTTCAATCAGCTGGGTTGACAGGAGTTTTACCTTAAAAAATGGCCTGTATCCTTTGGTGACAAGCACGCTGCTTTGGCTGAACTAAAAGAACTAGTAACAAATATTCAGCTTTCCACATAAGGCCAAAAAAAAAAAAAAAAATTATCTTTGAAATCTGAAGCTGTATTTTAAAAGATTAATCTTTCAAAATTAGGTTGAGAATATTGGGAAAGGATCCTTGCAAGCTATTGGAGCTCTGCGCTTAACTTTATATTATTATTGTTGTTTAAATGAGAGAAGTAATCCAGTGAAAATTAAATGAGCAATTTTCATGTGAATGCCTCCAGGCATTATTAAGATTCACAGTACAAAGTGTCATGCTGTTTCATAATAAATTGATCTGAACAAGGTAGTAAATACATACTGAAGGTAGTAAATACATACTGCCTTTATAATGGAGAAAACATTTTGCATTACCAATGTTGCTGAAACAGGCTGGCTGAACTGATTTTTTCCCTAAATACATAGCCACAGGTTAAATGCTCCAGCATTTTCCAGTGGCAGCATCCATCCTCCTATACTTTGGCAGCAGGCAAAATAACCCTGATTAAATTAATCGGTGTCTTCAACTACTGTTGTGCTCATTATCAACCCTCTAACATTGTATGTTCTGAAGATATATCCTTAAGTGCAATAATTGTAGGCATTGGTTCATTAGCAAGTATGATCAACATGGGTTATCAAAAGCATTTTTCATGCATAACAAATAGAGCAAATTACTAAAACAATAAAAGAAGTATCTAAGATCTACAGCAGGTCGATCTACATGATGTAATATTTCATTAACATAATTAGAAGCAGATTTATAATAACTTAATTTTCCACCTTCTTTTGTCTAAAGGAGACCAGAGATACTGTGCTGCTTCCTGCAGAAAGCTTGTGCCCTGGCTGGCAAAATGTCAGGTGAAATTAGACTATGCAATGAAGAAAATGTTATTTTAGATGTGATACACTCCCTTTAGAAATCTTGCTGATTGCACACAGGCTGTGTAATTACAGACACTCATGAATTGTACTTCATCAGAAAGACAAAGTGTTGGCATTGGTGAGATGTTTAACCCACTCAGTATTAAATGAACACAGCTCAAATACACTTTTAGGATCATCATCATTTGAAAAAAACAATGCAGGGGGATGCTTAAGGAACATGTTACCAATATAGTTGCATTTTTCCCCCCAAAGATTAAAATAACTCAGTATTTAATTTATTTTGTCTTTTTTGGGAAGAGAAATTCTGTGAGTTTTAATATTTTCTCTTGACAAAGAAATTTAAAGATTGCCACTAGATTTCCATTGGAAGCTTCACTATCTTGCATGATAGGCAGACTTGCATTATTTTTCTTTTTTCCCTATAAACCGTGATACATTTTAAGTCTGGCACACTTAATTTTCTACGGGAGTTACACTAAAAGGAGAACTCTTACTAGATGTTAATCAATTGACCTATGCCTGATGATAGTTCTAAGTTGTGCAAATGCACAAGTATTCTTTAACTTAAGAAAAAAGTACTTACCTGTGGAGAATAGGAATAATAAATAATGTTGGGGTTGATCCTGCCTTCACTGATCAAGAGCAAAATTCTGACTGATTTCCAAAAGGAGCAATTTTGGATACAAGACTTTTCTTGCTACGAATTCAGTTTATATTTGAAGACTCCAGCAAAGAAAAGGGAGGTTTGTTTATGCTGAATTAGTCAAATCAGCTGTATTTGCCAGTTTGAGCATAATTTTTAACTTGGTGATTGTCATCCTTACTGCATTTTTTTGAGATGGCTAAACTTCTACAAAGTTACATTACTGTGTAGTTCATAAGACATTAACCTGAAAAACGCAAATTTTGGAATAGGAATATTTATAATATATAGTATTATAAACACCTATTAAATAAAGTCATATATAAGGAATATGCACAATAACATGTGTAGCAAACTCAACCATGTAAATAAATCCAAATTGCACAAAACTTAGAAAGGGAAATGTTTGTTTTCTGTACAAATTACATAATTTCTTCTTATTAGTTGACATCACAAAGTCTTTCATCTTGACTTTTTCTGTTGAAAAGTTTTGATTTATGGCTTCTGTTTCAGGTCCTTTGTGAGTCCTCACAAATGAGCAGATTTTGCATATTGTTCCAACATGCTCCCTAAAGGAAAAACTGCTTCCCTTGCACAGAACACTAAAATTAATTTGAAAAAAAAAAAGAAAAATCAGGAAAAAAAAGATCAACAATGACCTGATCATGCAAGCTCTCCTCATGTGGCATTTACTGGACAGCCACTGTAAACCTGGCTACTCACATGAGTGTTTAGAAGACTGGACCAATTCATACTTGCCTTTCACATCAAATTTGGATAACCAGGATAAATTTTATGGAATTAAGCTATCGAAAGTTCTTCCCAGCACACTGGTTGTATATTCTTCTACAGCTAGATATTTCTGTTTGGGCTTGATAATTTTTAGCCCATGCCTTGACCCATTTTACATCCTCTCTTACGCTCTACACTGCTGCAAGGGATGGGCAGCAGTCTCTGAACCCAGCTCCCTCTATCAAACCTACGTATCAGATGAGAATAGCAAGACATAGGAACGCAGCCGAAACTAGAGAGAATACATGGTCTGCCAGTTTTAATCCTTTTTAATATTCCACTTCACACCAGAGAGGATTTAATTGTTTCTTAAATGGCTCTAGGGCCTCTGAATGAGCAAACCTGTCTAACAGAACAGACATTTATTTGAAAGAATCTTTGTAATAAATATTGATCTATCATATCCGTAGATCATTCTGGAGACACAGCAATCTCTCCTTGCCTAATTAAACTGTGCTAATATGAAAATGCAGGCCAAGCCCATAAGGCACAACAGATCTGCCGGATCTGTGTGGAAATGCCTGGAAGTCGCGAGCTCTGGGAAAAGAGGCAGAGAGGCGCACAAACTCCGCCTGCATGCTAATGAATTCCACCAGATTGTAATCCATACAGATGCAATTTAAATTTCCTTCCACAACTTCAGCCTCCAAGTCTTCTAATTAACCCTCAGCCATGAGATAAGCAGCCGTGCAGAGGCGGAGATGGCACAGCAGAGGTGACAAAAGGCAAAAGACTACTCCTTGCATTTCTCTTCCCCCAGGATTTGAAGGTTGTGTCAGTCACTAAGTCAAACTCAGAGGGGTAATCAAAGTGTCATTTACTTTATCTCCCCATGGCATTTTAACTTTTACCCTGTAAGCGTTCCTGGATTTAGGACTGGCAAGAACATTTTAGTAATCATAAAGCACACATTTCCACAGACACACGGCAGCGCTTAAAAGCATTTCACTCCCACTTGACATGGAGCTTTGTTAGAGATGGCAGACAATATTTCACCAGCTTGGCTCAAGCTTTGCACAGACACACAGCTTCCTACAGAGGTTTAGGTCTAATGGAAGTCAGCTGATTTATTGCCAACTCCAGCACCGCCCAGACTCGCAAGGAAACCATAGGAGAGAATTGCTAGGCTTTATTTCAAGTGGTGCCACAGCAACCCAGCAGTGCTGCATTTCATTTTATGTGGAACCCTGTTACAAACTATGGACCAGCTCCCCACAACCATTTCCCTCCAACTGTCTATAGATGGGATCTACAAATTGCAATTCTTCAACAGCACTCCAATGCTGCCCTAACATATAATGGGGTAGATCTGGAGGGACCATTCTCTTTTCAGTAAAATTACTCATAATTTACACTTGTTAAAAGCAGAATTTGTCAAAGTGATGTAGTAATCACAATTTAAAATAAACTTCTGGCTATGTTTTTGGGAGTTTTTGGTTTTTTGTTTGTTGTTTGGGTTGGGTTTTTTTAATAAGTGGTAACAGACAGCTGCTCCCAGGGAGCATCCAGAGCCCTGCTACTTTGCCCACAATTAAATCAACTGAAAAGTATTTGAATGTCCATTTACCAGTATTTGCATATATCAAAGGGTTTTGCCCATGCAGATGTATGCAGGTGTTCAGTTTCATAAAATGGTCCTCACGTGTTTTTTTTTAATACAACTCAGAAATCTGAAGGAGTTACACAAATTGGCGAATGGCTAATCTCAGCTTTTCATCTTTAGTGTTATTTTCAAATCAAGTTGAGTGATCCCTGTAGTGATTACTTTCTAACATCTGGCTGGTAGCTTATTTGAAGAGAGCTGGTGGCCTCATTTTGAATTCTAATGAAGACCACGCTGCATAAATCACTGACGTTAGATTCCCTACTGGCACACTCGGCAGAGCAGTCCTTGATGGGAAGCTGAAGCAAGACAAAAAGAATTAAATGTCATTACGTCCCTGCAACTGAATAGTCCAGGTCAAGGATTGTCCACAGCATCTGAGTGCGACAGCCACAGTCAGTCTTTATGTAGTTGAGGGGCAAAGTTAAGGACTAAACTTCAGGTCTCTTGATTTAGGATATATCATGTGTTCTACAGTCACTTAGAAAGCCATGATTTTTTTTTTTTTTCCCCATCACTAAGAAAGACAAAAGGCCACACTGGGATTTAACTTGTATGAAAAAGTATTTTTAGACAGACAATACTGAAATGCTTTGTCAAACTACATACTACTGTATTCCTATATTCCTAACAGACAGTCATAGCACAGACTGAGACAGGGGAAAAAATCTGAGATATACTAAACTTGACAAGTGAGTCAGAGTCTACTTGCTTAGGTCTCAGGTCTTTTATTCCATGCTGTGCTCTAAATTCAGCATGGGAGAGGAGATACTACTATACACCATATTTGGTGTGGTTATATTGGAGCTTCAAAACAGGGGAAGCTCAGGTCTGTTAGAGACATCCTGAAAATACAGAGAATACATGATATGTAAGGCTGATTTCCTCAGCTAGATCTACAGCATGTGTTAATTTATGCACAAATATAGCTGTATGTATAATGGTCTTGCTTTTCTCCCTACTGCCTCTGCAGAGTTAATGTAATGTTAAGCATTTTCATAAATTATCACTATCTGTGGTCTTCAAACTGAGAGAGCTCTTGCCCTGCATGAGCTATACTCTGCTTTTCCTCCGTTAACTATGAGAGATCTGAAGTTTGCCAAGCCCGTTTCACATTGAGGGATTCATCCTTCAGTCAAACGAGCTGAATTGTCTGAAATATAAACTCCAAGCGAGATCTCAGAGCAAAATAGAAACATATGTCTCACATTAAGTACTAGGACCTAAAAACAGTACAGAAATATTCATACTGACTTTAGTATGTGCTCGTTTACTGCACGGCAGTGAGTATGGGCACTGAGAATGCCATCTACTGGCAAAAAAGCACAAGGGAGCGTAATTCCATGGCAGGCGATTTCCAAAAAAGGGAAAGGGTAAGAAAACATCATGTGGGCGGTTAGTTTGTTTGGGTTTTGGGGTTTTTTTAATTGTTCATTTCAAGTTTTTTAAATCAAGTATCTGCATGATATGATGCTGAATTTTATGTAGAAACTTTGGTGGGAATGAGTTTTGAACCTGAACTATATTATTACAACTTAATTTTGTACTGGAAAAGGATAATGTTTGAAAATAGTAACAATTTAAAAGACATCAGAGATAATGAGAAAATACGACTAGAGCTGCAAGACTGAGATTGCTTGTACTTTCCTATGCTTCCTCTTATTTCACAGGATCTCAAAAATTACTCTCAAGTGTTCTTTAAATATTTGGTGAGAATATTCAGAGTTTAAACCTTTGACACTGAAATCCGAAAAAGCATCAAACTCAGCAGTGAATCTGTTTGTTATTGTGCTGTGCTACAGCAACCGTGATTCCAAGCTTGACGCGGCCTGTTTGTAATTCGATCGCAAATAGTCATCTCGGTGAAGAACATCTGTCTGTTAACTCCACTTACAAAGCAGTAACTGTTGTCATAGTACTATGGCAAGGTAGATCCACGTAAGCTACATCTCTGATGGTTTGAGAACCATCTCTGCTGGTTTGAAAACATCTCCTCTTTTTTTTTTCCCCAATGATTATTGATGAGATTTTTTATTGTGTCCAGTCCACACCTAGCCAACAACCAGGTTACCTAGACTATCTAATGAGAAACTGTTCATCTAATATTGACCTAATAGTCTCTGAGAGTGTCCCATCTTTGCAAGTAAGAAAGTGGAATAGTACAGGGAGTAGTATTTGGTGGGGTTCAGCAAGGACTTTGGTCTAAAGCTAATTTGATCATTGCCTAGATTAAGGTAACAATCATTGACAAAGAGACAGCAATCTGCTCAAAAGGAAGACCAACAAAAAAAGTTGGAAGTGCCAGAAGTAGCCTCCAACACATTTAATAGCAGAGAGAAGCCAGAAGTAGAAGGAGGAAAAACTACAAAACATCATTTGTCAGCAAAGACATCCCTGACCACAGCTTTTTCTAAACTCCTCTCTTAAAAAAGTAAACATTCCTTTGTTGTTAGCTGTGTGTGGCTCCAAGAAAGGCAGCAAGCCTGGAACTGCCAGTACTGACAAGGTACCATTCACATTTTACCACTAAATTACCGTGACTTACTGTGACATATATAAAGACTGCAGGAGGAACAGCATGGGGAAAGGAAGGAAAGTAAGTGTCATCTAGGATGAACACAAGCTTCTCTGTAGTCTGGAAAACATCGGTTAATATCAAAACTCAGCATTTCACTCATTTTAGGAAAGCAGAAGTGAATAGGATACAATGTTTAAAATATGCTGAAGAAATAAAAAAATAAATCAGGAAAATGGGAAAAATAGTTTCAGACATCAGTGTCACAGAATAAAGCCTTTGATCTATGCTTTGTCCATGCAAAAAGTGCCCTTGCAGAGACACCAAAGCTGTCTCTGAAACATGGCAGTAGAGCCCTGCCAACTCAGAGCTGTGGCAAAGCTAAATACTGATGTGATGAGTGTGATGAGACCGTCCTGATGGTCTTCTGAGAGGCCTATCACTGATGAGATCATTCTGCTCCCAGGGACTGAAGTCTGCGTCTGCACAGTCCTGGGTAGAGGTACCGGCTCATCTGGAGCTGGTAGCGTAGCTCTACATAGGGCTGCCCTGCACACCACTCTTTCACTTCCGATAGCAAAAGAAAGCTTTTAGAGTGGCCCCTTCTTTTAAAGTCATCCCTGCTTTTTTGTGACTACAGGTCAAGACGAGAAGGGAGAAATTCTTACCATGCCAGGACCAGAACATTGCCCTGGGCTGAACATACCACACTAACTACTACCCCCATGGAAAGCAGCAGGCACTGTGTTAAAAACTCATTTGATTCTTAGAGCACTCTGTGAAGGCCTGAAAAACATGGGAGGACACAGGTAATTTCACAGATGCCCAGCTGTCTCCAACATCAGCAGGGAAAAAACTAAGTTAGGAATGGACTGAAAGTTAGAGGAGCATCAAATCTACAAATACATAATATGCTGTGTGAAACTAAACAAAGTAGAGACCTGTAAAATAAAGTAAACTCTAAGTTTCTTCCAGATTCTCTGCAAGAAACTGATTCCTTGGCCCAGAATTTGCTTTCAGTTTAAACCAATTTAATTACAAAGGGAGCACACAGGCCATGAAACAATCCAGAAGTCAAAACTATACCTTTTTAGGTAAGTACAGCTCTAACACATGATTGTATTATACTGTTCAATGAACTGAATGGTAAGTCTATACTGTTTAAGGAAATCTGAATGCTTTGCATCTTGTCTTTCCTGTGATTACTGTGTATAAATGGTTGTGGAGGACCCACACCCATTAGCATAGCCTAGTAAATGGGTTTCCCCCACTCAATAGCTCCTCCTAACAGATTAATACTATCAGATCTCCCTGTTCAACACAAAATGAGAACGTCTGCAAGGTCTCCTTCCACATGATAATCCCCTACTTGACATACAATGACATTATCCCACCAAAGCTGGAGACAAATTGTAATTCTTGTTGTAATTACAGGCTTTAATAGGTATAGAGGGTTGTTAGGTGCAGAGCAACTATTCCCACTAGGGACTCTTCAGGAATAGAATTGGTGCAGCCACACTATTTATGCAGTTGAGACAGTATGATCAAAGGAGCCCATCCTTACTTTTAAAGAGTCACTTAAATAATACACCATCTCCATTTGGATTTCTTTTTGGTGACTTCCATGTGTTATGTTGAAAGGTGGTATGTTTTTCATTTGATCCAGCAATTCACGTTGTAGGACACAATAAAAAACAAACAAAAGACCATTTCAAGCTTTTTTATATATAGTGGATTGAAATGTAAAAAGAATGGCATTCTGTAACACAATTATTGAAAAAGTGGRCAGAAAGATTAAAATTTATGAAGTTGCTAGGAAATGTTAAATGTACAAAAACCTAATTAGTATTGAAAAATATGTAAATCTTCCAAGTCTAATGAACTTCTCGAACCTCAGCTTTGCAGCTAGTAATGGTAAGTTTGAAAAATTCAATAGTACTAGTTAAATGATTATGAGTAATGCCATGAAATTATTAGCTTGTGACAAGCATTAAATCCTATCCAGAGATACTCTTGAAGGCATTGCCTTCTATATCTATTTAAAGTACTGGTCACATAGAAAATAATTTTTTATTCATTTTTTTCAATTTGTCTAAACTCCGTGCAGGTTCTGGAAGACTAAGAAAACTTCAGGGGACAGCCTGAGGTTAAGAAAGCATGCTGGATGGCCATAATACCCAGGATGTTTCAAAGCCCCAAGATCAGAAGCAAGACCCCTCTAGTTGGACTCTCTTCTTAGGGGTCTCTCAGACTTCATCCCATATTTTTTTCCCAGAAGTTCAACAATGGTGCCAGCAAAAAAACGTGACTTGAACACAAAAACATGAAAGCAAGGCTCCCCTCTTCCCGGTTTTAATATTTTTCTAGTCTGTCTTGTCTGTCCCATGTGTCTGGGACAGTTTTCGTGATGCCAATTTCCTCACACTTACAGTGATCCAGGAAACTTCAGTCCTTTCCTGATGGTCTTTTGAAAGGACTCATCCAAGACTGGACTCCTGCTCTTGTTAATGGATACACATACGAATATTGAGAAACAACCATTTCTAGAAGAGTTTACTGGCTCTGACTGGGATGGACCTAACTTTCTTCACAGCAGCCAGTAAGGTGCTATGTTATGGTTTCGTGCCTAGAACAGTGTTGATAACACACCAATGTTTTGGCTATTGCTGAGCAGGGCTTGCACAGCATCAAGGCTTTCTTTTGTGCCACTCTGCCCACCAGTAAGTAGGCTGGGAGTGGACAAGAATTTGGGAGGAGACAAAGCTGGGACAGCTAACACAAGTTGGCCAAAGGGATGTCCCATACCGTATAATATCATTCTCAGCAACAGAAGCTGGAGTAGAGGAAGAAGGTGGGGTTTTTAGTTTCCAAGGTGGCAGTTGTTTGGAGGGTGCCTGGGCATTAGTCTGACTGTGTGAGGTGGTGAGTGATTTCCTTCACTTTGCTTGTTGTTTTTTTCTTCTTTCCTTCACCTATTAAATCATCCTTATCTTGACATATGAGTTTTCTTGCTTTTGCTCTTTCCAGTCTCTCAGGGATGGGGCGGGAGGGGAACTCAATCCACCATAGAGAGCTTACAAGACCTAGAAAAGCTTATTTGTGACTCAGGACATGGGAGCCGAAACTGGGATCAGTCTTTTCTCCAGAAGAGCTACTGAACTGCCATAAAACTGGGACAGCTTCCAAAGGCTGCCTTTGGCAGGGGGGAATTGACTTTCAGGTGAAAGTCACCATAGCTCCTTAGAATCACTCAGAGATTACACAGCCTAAGAATATGGCTTATCTCATTGGAAGAGGTTTTTTGTTTTGGAGGGGGAGGTTTGTGGGTTTTTGTTTGTTTGTTTGAAATAAAACCCTAAGCTTCCCAGAGTTCTGAGGGCAGAATCTCCAACATACAGCTATGCAGGAGATGGGGACATAGGGACACAGGACAGTGACTCATCTCACCACTATAGACAAGCTCTCAAGTACAAAAATACATAAAGTTGCAACATCAAAATAATACTGAAATTCACACAAATTTGTTTCTGAATTAGTTATTATTTTAATACATTTTTTTTAAACTTAGTGTGCCTTGTATCAGCAACTAGTTTTGAATCATAAACAGACTAATTCCAACCAGTAGAAAAGCCAGGAACCAGAAGAGTCATGTCCTTACATGTATGAGTCTATGCTGCACACACAGACAGCATGCAAACCCAGGTGATCAGGAGCACTGGCTTTTCTTCTCGACTCTAGGAACAGATTGCCACCAGCGACTACAAGCCAAAAGTAACCACCATGTCTTTTTGGTGGGACCATCTGGGTGTTTGATGCAAAAGCATGGGCCTCTGTTACAGAACTATCCAGCTTTCTATCTGTGACTATTACAGACTAAAGTGCGTATCTTCCCTACCTACTCATAGGGACTGTGAGGTACTATGGGATACTCCCAGCAGCCTGCAGACAGGAGCACCTGGATCTGCAGACAGCACTAATGCATCTATTGCATTTGTCTCTACAAGGTAGATGACAGCTGGAGCTCCTCGTGCTGTTGCAAGGCTGATAGCAGCAGCCACAGTGGCAACTCTCATTCTACGGCTGGCAACAGGGATGAACATGTGCTCCCCATTCCACTCAGTCTAGAGACAAGGAGTGTCTCAACCCTTCTTCCCTGGGTCTGATCCTATTACTGAATACAGTGGTAGGCAACTCACTGCAAATAAAGCACCATTTTCATCTGGCAAGAAAGAAGTTAAAATGTTCACTTTCTCCCTCGTTATGTGAAAATTTGGTCCTTGTTCTATGTTAAAAATATTAGATAGTATTTCCTCTAATCCAAAATCCAATCCAATTATTTCAGTGGCCTTTGGATCAAGTCTTTTCTCATTATAAAGTACAATTACAAATATTTAATATTTCTCTCAAGTGATTGACAAACAGTACCAGAAAGTAACAGAAAATCTAGGCAATTAAAAAAGTTAAGAAAAACAGACACCTGAGAAAAATGTTGCCCAGGACAACCAGAAACTGGATGAAAAAAGTGGCAATGATGTTCTGGTTACACATTTATCATAAATCCATGATGGAAGAAATGAGAGGTAGGTCATCTGTAAATGATACTGGGCAAGAGTCGAAAATAAAATATTGTTTAAGTCTTCAGTTTCAGACGTCCCACACAGACAAAATGTTAGGAAAGAAAGATTGGGAAGTCCCATAAGGGACAAATTAAGAATTATGTTCCGTAAGTTTTTGTTAAATAACCCTGAACAAAATAACCCCTTGTGAATATACCATTAGGTATGCTGAATTATCATTCCAATAAAGAGGAATGGGGATTCAAATTTCATAATGGAGTTAAAATTCTAGCATTATTCACAACTAACTTAATCCCAGGCCTCTGGTAGCTGCCTCACACAGGTCAAACACCTGTTCCCATAAAATATGGGCTATTCTAAGACCACTGAACTCATTGTATGTACTTGTGATACAAGGCATTTAAAAATAACCTCTCAGTCATTTTGCTGATTCACACTAACAGCTTAGCATCAGCAGGTACTGGTGTTTTCACAGCAATGCAAATTCATGCTAATTTTCTTTGAGATCATTCCTAAAAAAGCAGAAATGGAAGTCAGTGCCAGAATGATTGTCACATAAGTGCAACAATTTATTCACTGAAAAAAAGATAAAGTCACTTATTAGCCCATCTCTGATTATTACTAAGAAAGGAAGGCTTTGACAATTCATGTATCCAAACATATAGGCTGTTACACTGTAATCCTCTCCTGAACCACCAAAATCCTAGCATCCCACACAAAAACAGCTCACAAGCGGATGACAGCGCTGTGCGTGTCCCCCAGCTGATTGCCCCCACGAGGACACCGGGGCTCCCCAGCCTCGCACTGCCAGGCAGCCCCACCACTGCAGCCCTGGACCGCTGGCAGCAACGCCCTGTGGGGACACCGTTCACAGCCGCAGCAGCGTGAGTCAGCTCAATTCCCTATTCAAGTCCTATTCGGCCTCCATTTTCTTTCTTCCAAGGCACAAATACTTCGAGACACAGAGCAAGTCTGGTAGCCAACTAAAATTAACCTCTCCAAACATATAATGAGCTAAAATGACTCCTCTCAATAGTTATTCCAGCTAACACAGTCTCTTATAGCTGAAGAATCATATTTATAGGATGTTCCTAAATGTGCATACCAGACTACTTGAGATTTTAAGCAAAATTAATTCTTAGGCACTTAGTGACGGTACTCTGATACCAGCTGAGAAATCTGGTCTTGACTTCTTGGCTCTTTTCACTTTCTTTCATTTTAAGTGATAGGTTTTGCTCAAGTACCTATGTCCTCTTACTTGACAAATTTTGATGAACTGCAGTTTTCAGTAAGGCAGCACTAAAACCATGCCCTTTAGGATTTTATCAGCAACTCCACGAGCTCACATTGCAAGCTACTACGTGTSATATTAACTGGGTTTAGATCTGCTTTGACAAAGGCAATGGGACTATGCACCACTTTGGCAAAGTATGGAGCTGTGGGCATTGATGACCAAAATTCCCAGATCCCAAAATTCTCTATAGGATACTAACAGTCCTAAACAGTAACTTTTGAAACAGTAACTTTCAAAATGAAAGCTGTTAAGGCTTTTTGGGGTAGTGACAGTTTCAGAGAACAATGACCTTCTTTAGGCCTGAAGGAGATAAGCCCACTGCTGCTGCTGATGCAGGTAGCTGCTGAGGTGACCCAAACATGTCTTGCACTTTGCCAAGGTCCCCCCTGGCCACAGGCAGGCTGGCGAAAATAAAGTCTTGAGCACAGGTAAGGAAGGACTCACTTAAGCCAGTGCAGTCACCAACTGCTGACTTACGGGCAACAGGAGACCTCCTGGTGCTGCTCAGATAGGAAACGCATCTTCCACAAATAGACATAACAACAGGACAAAGTACAAAGTAGGCACGGTGCATTGCTTGAGTGGTATTTCTTAGGAGGTCAGGGGTGACTAGCTACTGAACAGCTATTTAAATAAAACAGATTTCATCTAGACAAGGGCTTGAATATGCACCAATGCAACAGTCATGAGTCCACAAGTGGAAGCTGAGGGACAAAACGACAGGCATGGAAGTCTTGCAGAAGGGCCCTCAATGGCTCCACCCTTGCACACCCCCACCCTAAAACCCATTTACTTGGTCTTTTGTGAAGCTGCTTTATGCAGCTGAAACTTTGTTTTTTGGTTAAGAAAAGATTGGTAGGTACAGCTGCAATTTCAACAGAGCTCTTTCCAAGACTCTCCACTTGCTCTGCCTCGCTACCAGATACACAGTTCCTTTTCCAGCATGTACATGTTACAATTCATTGTTTGAATTTTTTTGTCCTTGTGATGTTAACATAAGATGGAAGTTATCAGTACATGACAGAGAAAACAGAGGCAAGCACTGGAGTACCCATTTTAAGTCATGTTGCCTGTTGTCTTGGCAACCAGTTAGTAAGCTCTGTTACTCATTTTTCACCAGCACCTGACAACAACATCTCTGCAAGATTTGGTATTATTAAGGAGTCTGCTAACTCAGCTGCTTTACAAGGTATCAGAAAAGATCTGCTGGCATTTCCATTCTGAATCCTATTTTTCAGGACTCATAAATCATCCATAAATTGCCCAGCAGCTGAATATAGGATGCATAAATACCACTGTGACAATTCATTCCCTTGAAAAGAGGACAAAAAGAGTGCTGGGATCCGGTCATGCTCCCTGCAGCATCAATATGTACATTGCTATTCACTACACAGGGAGAAGGATTAGACCTCAAATTCCTCAACTGAAAACACATGAATGCTTTGACAGACATATTCTCTCGCATGTCTCTCCTTCGACATTGCAGGCATATGGCGTGGGGACAGGGTTGGCCCCATTTCCTCCAAGCTTCCCTTTGGAGAAAGAGTCCTACCCTTCACATTGCTGGTGTGCGTATCCTCAAGCTACTTTGAGAAGCATACAAGCATGTACTGAGCTGGCACTGCAATTACCATAATTAAACATTATAATCAAACAGGCTTCAGTCAGCAGTCAGACCCGACTACACTAGGAGCTGTGCAGACACACTAGATGACTCTACCCTTCCTCAAGAGTAAACTGTCCCTATGTGTGAATTGCACAAAGAGTTCAGTCTCAAAGAACTGAAAAAAAGGCTGTTTAATTACATCCCACAGACTACCCCATCACCTTAGATGAATACTTTCCTTGGACAACAAGGTCACCCAGTTACCCAAATTCTGCAGAATTTCTRAGTTTGGGACATAAGGGAATACATACTTACAATCATCTCTTTAGTATGAACGTTGACCATTTCACTGGTTAAACGCTCAAAATTCAACATTTGGGTGTTGTAACAGAAAACAAACATTCTGACATTTTATTAACAAATGGCAACAAAAAACCCTTCTCCCTACCAAATAATAGAGAGGATACAAAGGAGCCTCAAGCAGATTCAACATCAGAGAACCACAGAGAGAAACTGAAATAAATGATCCTCTGATCTGTGCAGTGGGATTCTGGAGGTGCCAGTGGGCTTCGCCACAGAATTTTAGACAAGGAATTGGTCAAGAGGGCTAGCTTTATTCCTGGATGTTCCCTTTATCCAAGTTTCAGGCTCCCTTAATGCTCTTTCAACATAGATTTTGGCAGTTTATTGTTTAAAGATTGAGCAGTGGTGAAAAACACATTCATTACTGCTTGTCATAGAGATGCTGATGAATTCCAGTCACATGCAATTAAGCTGTAATTCAACACAATGACAGACTAAACAGGCAGGTCTAGACAAACAAGAAAAAAAATCAACCAAAAAT
This sequence comes from Phoebastria nigripes, assembly GCA_035582835.1. Taxonomy (NCBI): domain Eukaryota; kingdom Metazoa; phylum Chordata; class Aves; order Procellariiformes; family Diomedeidae; genus Phoebastria; species Phoebastria nigripes. The sequence goes on along the minus strand of JAYKAV010000222.1, from coordinate 1,850,984 downwards.
ACAATTCCTAGAGAAAATTCCTAGAGGATTCTATAATCTTTCTGTTGAAAAAAGGGGTGCATAATCTTATTTTATTTATCATATGAAAGCAGCGTATTTGCTTTATTTTAATTCATGCAATGGTATCAGGATGTATCACCTAAACAAGACAGCAAAAAATATTAGACACACTGGAATATTTTTGCTAAAGGAGAAGCGCAGGATCTTTTTTCTCCCTGAAGTTTTAAAGTAAAAATAGGATGCATTGCATCTTGCATTCCTTAAAGATAAATTCTGCTAATTTCACTTATCAGAATACCCTCTCTGTAAAACAAAGCAACTAGTGTCACTGAGGAGTTGAATTGGCTTCATGACATTTAAACTGAAATTAAAGACATGTATTCTAGGCCTGAGTTTACTTCCATGTAAATCAGGAACTACATGCCTTGACTCTAAATCTTCACACTGAGTATTGTTGTATTGGTTCTGTTGGTTTTCAACCCAGGGAAAGAATCATAGAGGTATATTTTTTTTCTTAACTCTGGCAATGTTTTACTCTCTATAGATATGGGGAGATACGGCAAAATCTGCTATAACCTATGCTGCAAAAGGAAGAATTAGTTACACAAGACATTTTGGTACATTATTTGAAACCATCAGGTTAATGCTGTCATGCTAGCAAGACATCAGGATCTCTTCGTCAACAGTGTATAGCAACTGACCCTAGGAATGTGATGTAGTAGCATGATACAACATTTCATAGCCCTTTTTCACCACACTTAAAGAGATGTTCCTGAAGCTGGAATTTATAACACTCATCAGTACTAGGTTGCACTAGTCAACGTGCACATGGCCACAATGATTTCACCAATGAAAGCAACCTCTAGTCCTTTGAGAAGGTTACATATTTTTACATTAAAACCATGATTAATTTCACCCATGCTCACTCGGCATTTGTGTTAATGTAATGAGATGTTAGAAAACTTACCGAAACACTTGATTCCCATGCAACCAGAACAAAATAAAATTTTACACTTGACAAAATTGGATTTTTTTGTTTTGTTTTGCTTTATTGTATGAATCCTCTAAAGGAAGGACAGACTTGAAGAAAAGGCAGCAAAAGAGATTTAGTCTTATGAGCCCTGTAAACTTCTAATTTCCTCATACAAGCCAAAGAAAGTTCCTGTGAGTCAGGGTAGACCCTCCACCCCCCAGCTTTTCATACCAAGAAAGAGAGAAGTCCAAGCCCTTTGGGAAGAAACACGGGGCCTGGGCCGCACTTGTGCAACAGCCATGACACCATTTCTGGCTCTATCAAACTGTGGAGCTAACCTTTCAGGTTATTTTTTTGCATGTGCTCTACCTACCACAATAAGCTTCAGTCTCTGGGACTACTACATTGGTGCTACGTATACAAACTGTTCAGTCAAAAAGTGAGTTTTAGTTAACTTTAATGTGGCCCTAAAACTAACATCTACTACCAAAGTAATCAGTGATATACATGAAGCTAACCTAAAAGGCTGATTATTTTAAAGTTAAGTTGTGAGAAAGTTAAAACAAATTATAATTTTCAAGCCGTATTTTAAAATAAAGGAAAAAAATTATTCATTGTAAAGAATCACAAGTGAAAGTGGGCCATACAATCCCAGAGTTTATTTATTAATTCTGCTCTCAAAAAAAAAACAAAAACAAAAACACCTTTATCAAACACTTCCAAAAACTCACCTCGAACTTCAGGAGAGAATCGAGCTGAATGGCGAGACACAAAAAGTTTCAGTTCTTGATCCAAGTTGCATTCAATCAAGTTTGTGTCCCATGATCGGATTCCTAAAATTCAAAATACAAAACACATCTAGCTTGATACATGAGCACATGGATACATGGAAGTTGAAATACTGGAGTATTTCTCCATTTGCATTCATGCTATTTGCATATTTCTACATTCCAAACCCTTCCTCTCTTCCTTTCAAGGCACACAGCTATTTTTTGGAAAGTGCTGAGCACTCTGGACAGCAATGAGTCACAAGCAAGAAGAAATCTGCCTTTCCAAAGGGTGGCCATCCTTCAAGGCCCCAGCTTTAGGACTGCTGGTCCCACATCCTAGTAGCCACATTACAAGAAGTTACTGATATCCCTGAATTGCCTTTAAAATAGCAATACACTGATTTACAAAACTGAAAGAGTGAATCACTCGGAGGACACTTTAGTCACATTGCAGAACCATTGTACTTGTCCCTCTGAGAAAAAAAGACAGCATCACCTAGCATGTTGCAAATTAATATTTAAATACAAAGTATTAAGTTGCTGACTTCTTCATTCAAAAGCTTTGAAGCATCCCATATTTTAAATTAAATTTAAGTGATCTTTTATTTATGAACTATCAAAATTCTAGGTTTGAGATTCAAAAATGCTATGCTTGATCTTTTTTCTTTTAAAAACTAAACAGCACATCTCTCTTCCCTACCGTTTTTCCCCCCCAGCTACTTAGAAAGTGAGACACTTTCTAAAATCACATATGTGATCAAAAAATGTATTACTCCAAAATATATTTTTAAGGATTGAAATTTGACAAGGGGAAAAAAAAAACCATTGCAGCCAAAAGACAAATTTATAGTTTCCTTCCATAAGATTTTGATGACAAAAAAAACCCAACAAAACCCAGGAGAACATGCTTAACATTTTTTTATAATTTTCTTGTTTTGAAACTGTTCTGAAAAATCTTCTAGTTTTGAAAACTAGAAGTGCAGTTGCACTACAGGTAAGTCCAGGCACTGCTGCGATTTTGAACAGCAACATTACAGTGATTTTTTTTTTTTTCCTAAAGGAACATCATTAGACTTACAAAAATTAGCTGGCAAACGCAGAAGGGACTGCAGGTGAGGAAGTGTCTGGCGGCCCCTCCCCACATGCCTGACCGTGCCTTTGCATGAAATTGTTGAGCTAAATCACTTTGAGGTTTGGCGAGATGTCTGAAGAGGTGTGTGGCCAACCCCTCACCGTGAGACTAGCATTAACACTCCTGCTGGTAACTCTGTCAGGGTTTCAGGCTGTGAACGTTGCTGTCGACCCTACCTCCCATGCTATATTCTCTTTCAAGGCAGCAGAAACGTCAGGACTCGTGCTGGCAGAAGCCATGTTGCAGGACTGAAAGATGAGGAGGAGAAAGAAGGGAAGTGCAGAGAAACCAGATCTGCAGTGCCGGTCTCCCATTGCACCTCTGGGTAGGTTCTCCATGCAAATATAAACATCTGCATTTCAAGAGCCTGAAGCCTCTTCAGGGAGAATTCATCCAGGGCTTTTGCTTGTCAGAATCCCAGTCCAGGTAAGAGCATGCCTACTACTGGGATATGCTGCCAGCTATTAAGTATCTGCCATTTGAAACTCTAAAATTTGGAAATACAGTATTGCCTGTGTGTTTCATAACCACTCAAGAGAAAAATAACTGAGCTATAACCAGCCACCTCCGCTTCCTGACTGATGCATCGTTGTTCAGATGCATAAGCAGTGAGTCTCTTCTGCAAGTCTCCTTATTTTCATTTCTCAAAAATCTCTTGGCCATATGGTGCATTTTTGGGGCGTAGTTTTGGCAGACAAATACAGCTTAGCAGGCTTTAATGTTTTCCAGGTGTTGGAATATTTGAGAGCAAGAAAGTAAAGATGATATAATACCACGCACATAGAGTGCATATGAAAACTATGACTAGTAAACAGACATCGATCATGAAGCTGAAGTATGTTGAATGAATGAGTGCTGAACTTCAAGAATCTAGAAGATAAACAGCTCGCTGGTCTCTGACAGCAAGCTTGTGTGGGGAGACTACAAAGCTTTCTGGAGGTCAGTTAAGCAATATGGACTATGATTCAACAATGCTGCTAATGATAGGGCCTGTCCACCATCCCTAGCTGCTTTTGTCGTGAATCCAAATCTGCTGTAGAGGTAAGATTCTGATTAGGCATAGTCAAGACTGCTAAGCCAGGCAATGTCCAAAATACAGGACTCAACACAAAATAAATAACAAAACCAACAACAACAAAAAATCCTAGACATCCCATGCACACAGTAGTCCTAGAAGCTGAAGCTGGGATTTGGATAGAATATCCCAAATATGCAGCTGCATGATTAAGCAGTCTGGATGCAAAAATGATGCATGTACATTATAAAGTAGCATAATGTATTATATACATTATATAAGCAAATCAGGTTTGGGTAGAACGGAGGTAAACCTGGAACTAAAAATCCAAGGTCAATCCAATGATGTAGATCATTAACAGCATGGACGTAACTACTGGAAGCATGGCTGAACTGGAACTATTTCTTTCTTTCTGCAGTCTTAGGAGTGCAATGCCACCAGACACAGGACTAATCAGACAGCAGGCGGGGCACACCCAGTAACATCTGCCAAATCAGTGGAAAAATCTTGAAGCTTTCTCTTCACTCTCCTTTTCTTTTAAGGTGGACGGTGGGTTGGAGGATTGCCCCCTTAGCAAAGTCACATCCCAAAAGTAATTACTGAAAATGCATCTCGCCACGCCATTCCCTCTTCATGATATATTAAGAAATGACTCTGCATTCCACCAGGTTGCGTAGCATCACGCCACTGATGTGTTATCAGCAGATGTTTTCTTTGACACGTTGCTCTGCAGTTTGGCGCATGAATCCACAGTTTTCAGTGACAGTACTCAGGAGATGTACCAGAGAAGACAGTGAGGCAGAGTTACCAAGAACCCAAAACGCATTTAAGGGTCTGTTGAGAATAAAGGTTGAAAGAAGCAGGTTTTTCCAGACTACGGCACACTTTCCAAAGAGAAAGAGGTTAGTCGAGCCCATATTTGCCTCATGCAGGTAAAGCTTCAGAATCCCAGTGTACCATCCAGAACAATGCACCTCAAAATTTGATCAAGGTTTTTCCTAGCAGGCAAAATCTCAATCAGATCATCTGACACCAGGAGCAGCAAGGTGACTTCTAATCCAAAACGATGAATAAAAAGGCCAAAGCGTTCCCTCTGAACATCTAAAACTGTAAATGGGTATTATGCTTAGCCGCAGAAGGTAGTAGCAACAGAGCTATACAGCAGCAACTGTACAATAGAAGCTTCAAGAAGAGACTGAAGAGCATTTCTTCAGAGGAAGGATGACATCAGCTGTCTTGAGGGCAGAAGTTTTATCCATTTGCTCTATAATTTTTAATAATTTAATTAAAATGCAGCCAACTCACTTCTGACACAACTGAAAATTAGATAGAATTGGGAAAGTGCAATGCTGAAGAGGCTCTGAATGACAAAGCATCTGCCTCAGTAGTTCTCCGTAGGAGACAATGATAGCAATAAAGATGAACAGGTCATGGTGAAGCTGGTTAGCTGTGATGAGGCAGCCCTTTACCAAAAACAGTCGTGAAAAAGAATCAAGAGAAATAGCCAACTAAAGCAACAATGCTTGAGAAAGCAACAATAGAGACAAATGAAGTCCTAGCTGGACTGCTGAACCACACCTACATGACAAGGCTGCTATCAATTCCCCGTTCCAGGGTCTCTTCCTCCCCTCTAACAATGGCAGGTTTCTGAAATCTCTGCTTTCACCAGCCCAGAAGAAAAATGTATCTACAGAATCAGATATCAATTGAGTTTAACAAACTATAGGGTCCGGCAACAATTTCCTTTGTGCTTCATACCACTATTACCGCAACGGGGCTTTTTTTTGCCCTCTGCATGTACACTGCAATCTATTGTATCAGAAACCACATCGAGAACTTATAAAACTGTCATTTCACTTGCAATACCTTCCTGTATTGCAGTCTTAAGAAAAGGACAAATAAACAGCGAGTCAAAGCAGCCCGTAGCCGGACAATAATGAGGCTGAGCACTCAGGTATTAGCCTTGTTACCTATGTGGTTTTTCTTTATTGAAATATATATACGCGCATATAAAGCTTGGGTCCTGAAAAATTCTCCAGCCAAGAGAAAAGTCTCACCGCCCAAAGTTAGACACAAAGGCACGGCTGCGCTCCCGCTCGGGCAGTCTTTGCCACCGAGGAGGAAAACGCCCCGAATCCCGCCGGGTTGGTTTGGCGGCRGGGGACGGGGGTTTGCGGGGAGCCGCCGCCCCGCAGCCCCAGCCAACCCCATCCCCAGCCGCGTTTGCCGCCGGCGCCGCGGCCGCCCTTTGTCCGCTCCGGGCTGCCATAGGGACCGCAGTGCGGACTGCGCCACGCCCACCCGCCGGTGTCTCCGGGCAGACGGGCTCGGCGGCGGCGCCGCGGGCGCTGGGCTCCCGCCCCGGCCCCTCCGCCCCAACAATGGCGGGCAGGGGGCTCGCTGCCGGGCTGGCTCGGCAGGCGACCAGCCCGCTGCGGCTCTCTGCGCGGGCGGCAGCGGGGCCCGGCCCGCAGCCGTCGCTCCGCAGCGCCCGCACCCCACTGGGGGAGGATGGGGGGGGCTGCGGCGGGACCCTGCTCGAATAAAGAACCGGAGACCGCGGCTTGGCGGCTCGTGTGCCCGTGCCCTGCGTGGGGCGGGTGTGCGGGTGGGTGAGCCCCGGCCGCGTCCGAGGAGGGGGAAGGCGCCGGCGGGGGGTGCCGCGGCGCTGCCTGCGGCGTGCCCGCTCCCCGCCGCCTCACCTCGCTCGATGTTGGCGATGGCCCGCCGCAGGTGCTCCTCGGTCACCAGCTCGCCGACGACCACCAGCAGGTAAAACTTGCTGTCCAGAAAGCGGTGGGAGAGGCTGGGCGAGGGGGAGGTGGGGTTGGGGATGCTGCAGGAGGGCTCCGAGTCCACTTCCACCACCACGGTGGCCATCGCCGCCGCCCCGCTCCGCCCCGCGGCTCCGGGGCGCTGAGGGGAGAAGGGCCGCTCGGCGGCGGCTCCGCAGGCGGCAGGGAGGGAGTGAGGGCGGGCGGGGAGGCGGCGGCGCTTTTATACGGAGACGGTGCAGGGCAGGGACCTGGCGAGGAGGAGGAGGAGGAGGAGGAGGAGGAGGAAGGGGGGGAGCCGGCGCATCCCCGCGCCGCCGCCGCCGCGTTTCCAGCATCCACAGCTGATGTCATCTGCGGCAAATCCTCCCCGCGGCGGCCCCCGGAAGCAGGAAGGACGCGGGGGGCGAACAACGCCCCGAGGGGACGCCAAGGGGCGCGCCCCGGGCCCGGCTCCCGGCGCCCTCGGTCATCCCGCATCCCTTGCTCGCCGTGCCCGTCCGGGGCATCACTCTGCCGGCCTGGTCAGCCCCGGGGTCTGGCTCTGCTGCCTCGACTCCCCGAGGCCTTCCCGGGGTCCCAGCCTTGAAGCACGGTGGTGAGGAGCCGCAGGTGATGCCCTGGCAGACCTGGGGAGCTCATCTGGGAAAGCCGGCATCGGGGCTCCAGCTGTACCCCTGATGCCAATGGATGAAGAAGCAGTTCCACAGTGCAAGGCCAAGGGTCCTGTCTCTTGCATCTCGCAGTAGCACTGCAGCAAAATTTGGGTCATACTTCCTCCCCCCACACAACCAGCAATCTAAATATTCTTGCTACCTTTTTTCATTTGAAAGCAGTTCACTTAGTAAGATACTTCAAACGTAGCCTTTCTGCACATATTCAAGGCCCATGGATGTGCGGCTTACACCAGAAAAGCACTGGTTTTGGACAAGCTGCTGAAACCCATACTCTTAAGGCTCCAGAAGTTCAAAGGGCTTTGGGTAACTAATTTTGACCAGGCTCAAGCAACTCCAGGGAGCAATGGTATCAGAAAACATCTACAATTACAAAAAGGTTTCATTCCTCTCCATTGCTCCCCAATACTCACTCACACCCCCTCAAGAGTAAACTCAATCACCTCTTGAAAGTGTTTTATCCTCTCCTAAAATGGCATAGAGCAGTCACAGAAATCAGTCTCTCTGAGATGTTCCTCTCACCTTACTGACAGAAGCAAGGCACTGGTTTACACTAAGCCTCTTGTTTATGTCGCTAAAGTGATGTGGGAGAAATCTCACTGTGACCTAGGAAAGGATATAAACTTTTATAGCCCAATTTTTAAGATAACCTCTGGTCCCTGACTGAGAAGCCATTTCCTCTGTGTGCAGTTCCTTCCAGTGCCGACTGCTCAAATTCCCTGCTGGCTGCTCAGAAACATAGAGTGCTTGCCTGGATACATCAGTCCTGTTTTCTTGGAATATCTACTTTGTTCCAGGGCACACTGGACTCATTCTAATTAACATGCATTTCAGGTTGTCACTGCTAAGTTATTTGTCTTACTTGCCTAGAGGCACCCACAAAGATTGAAACACCATTGTTGTAGGTGCTGGTCCATGACGTTGTATCTGCCTATAGCACCTAGTGTTTTTAATATGAATAGTTCCTCTGCATAAATACAGCATTGAGAGCCTTGGCTAATACGCTGTGATGCGTTTGGATGTTGCATCCAAAGTAGACTATTTTTCTGAGCTGCTGTTAGTCTGAAGGTTGTAGAGTGCAGAAAAGCATTTTTACAGCCATGTCAGGTGGCTGAGGTGACACAGTGGTAAAAAGCAACGGTGTTCATTCTTCACTAGAGCTGACAATGCTGATAGAACAAATGCAACAGCATAGATGCAGAAGAACTAGCAGGCGTTCTTCTAAAGTTGGCGAGGTATTCATCGGTACAGTGTTGCGCTTTGGGTACCCCCGTTCGTCTGAGCCCAGCTGTGACTTTGGTGTTTCCTCGCTGATCCTGGCAGTTTCCATGGGGTAGTATAGATGCCTACCTAGAAATAATGTCCACTCCCCTGTGGCCATGTCCTATATGAGCCCCACCCTAATAATCTATTGTAATTATAGATACCTCAAGACTTGCCACATGGTGCCTACTGGAGAAAGCCAGCTTCTGGCTTCTCCCACTGCAATGTGTAGCTTTGGGATATGCCTTTATTTCAATCACCAACAAGAGCAGCTGGTCTCTGGACCGTGGAAGGGGCTTGCCAAGGGGACTTGCTAACTGGTTGCAGAATAGACTGGTAGTGGTTCCCGGACATAAAGGTAAAACAATTACTTGCCTCACAAGCACAGCAGGTTAAATGCATTACTCTAAGAAATGCACACCAGTACACAAAATGCATTGTATGTGCTTTTTATCACTTTATTATTTTAAGAAAAAATGAAGACATACGTAACTGGAAAAATGCCTGTGAATTTGAAAAGTAAGAGGTGAAAAGAACATACTGCATCAAAGAAGAAAATGCTTACATACAGGTAGGTAATACAGATATGTTTGAAATAGCCTGCTGAGGTAGTCCTCTATTTTATATTGTGCTGTAAAATAATACGCAGCTAGAACATGGTATGATAAAAGGTGAACTGTTACAAGTCAAACTGTCTTGTGATGGGAGATGTGTCACACATTAAAACCCTGAGGACCAGAGACTGCCTTCGGAAGAAAATGGTCTTGTGCTGAACTCTTCAAAGGATGCAGACCTCTGCCCTCATCTATTCACAAGCACATGCTGCTTCATCTGAGATGGAAGTTAGACAAGAAAAGATGCTTTAACTTCCTGGATGTGTCTCTGAGGAAGCTGCAGGTTCCCAGCTCCATGGTCAGTGTTCACGCTGTGACTTGCCCTGGCGGTATCTCACTCAGGTAGTTTTGTTTGTCATCATCTTTCCCTATCTGGAAACCCATTTGTATTCTGCAATAGGGAGCATATCAACAGACCCACTGCTGGGTGAAATGTGGCGATGTGCTGTGTAGAGCTGTCTCGGTGTCATGTGACCCTCACTGTTTGAAAGTGATACCAGCGTCCTAGCTGCAGCTAAATCACATAGATAGGCCGCTTCAGTAGAAGAAACAGCAAAACTCGTGTGGACTATGGAATATGTCTTGCTGTTTTGAAGAGACAGTGATTGATACCTGCTGCTGTCTGGCTTTTGTTTGCTTTGTTTTGGGTTGGTTTTCTTCCTTTAGTATGTTCAATACCAAATTGATGTCCCCCAATTGAATATAGTCAAACATTACATGTAGAGCTGTATTTTTCTTGCGGATCTGGTATTTTTTTTAAAGTAAACAGGCAGTTTTAAATAAAGCTCTTGAAGTCTAAAACTAGAACACAGTTCTTGGTGGTGTGTGCCATTTGTTACCCACTAATATTCAGGTTTCGTTCAAGTCCTATCTTCAGGTTTTAAATGAGGTTTCAGTGATGCACAAACCCTTAGGCTGGCCCTTTGAGGCCAAATGTCACCCCTAGCATAAAAGAAATACGTATCCATGTGCATTACTTCAGACCAATTTAAGAACTTTACTGAAAGTGAACTGGTTCAGAAGGCTGTCTTCACTGAGAGAAATGTCAATCTGAGGACTGCACAACGTGTCATGAAGTGGGTTCCTAAAGCGGGTAGGTTTTCGTAAGGAGAGGCAGTAAGGCATAACGTATTTTAAAGGTGAAGCTTTGCCAGCCTACACCAGAGGTGACAGAATCACAGAATGGCTGAGGTTGGAAGGGGCCTCTGGAGGTCATCTTGTCTAAAGCCCTTGCTCAGGCAGGGCCACCTACAGTAGGTTGTTCAGAGCTGTGTGCAGTCGGGTTTGAGTATTTCCACGGATGGAGACTCCACCACCTCTCTGGGCAACTGGTGCCAGTGCTCCATCATCCTCACAGTGAAAAAGTGTTTCCTGATGCGTGATGAAGTCAAGAATATGTCACCAATATTACAGCAAATAATACTCTTAACATTTTGGACCTTACCTGATGCCTTCCCAATGTGACCTGCTGTCACTCAATACTCCCACTCCCCCATGTGTGACCCCACACTCCCCATTTCCTGCAGTCAGCAGCTCCACCATCCCCGCATGCTCCAGCCTTTACCTCCCAGAGTCTCCTCCGTGTGTTGCAAAGGCCAGGGGCACCAGAGAGCTGTACCTGAACATGCAGCCAGGGACTTGGACTCCGGGAGAGACTCTTTAAGAGGGGAAATACTTACTTTGCTTTTTAAGATGGCAAGCTTTATGTTTAATGACCTACAAAATAAAAATTACTTGTCTGACATCCATTTCAAGTATTTTAAATTCTATTACTTCAATTTTAATGATTACTTTTTTAAACAGCAAAAGAAAGAAAGTTTTTATTCGTTTGTGGTGAAATACCCATTTCAGTTGGTATTTCAGCTGTTTCCCACTCCTCCCACTTTCCCCATAGAAAAGGGGGAGTTAAATATTAAAACAAAAAAACTGAGGAAAGCAACACTATTGCTTTTAAAAATAACATTTTCTCTCACTTCCAACTTTCTCTCTCGAAGTGAGAGAAAATAACACCAAGTAACATTTTGCTTTAGTTCCCAATGGAAAAAGTTAATTATTTTTTTATCAGAGTGATTTCCTTCTTTTTGTTCAGTGGAAAAAGAAGTTAGAAGTAAAAAAAGGAAAAATACTTTATTTAACTTCAGTGAGAATGAAATTAAAAAAAAAAGGAATTTCCTCTTGACTATCAAAAAAAAACAAATTAGAAATTAATGATTTCAATCAATAAACTTATCCTGAAATTTGCTATGAAAAAACACATAGTTTTGCATGAAAATAAAATGATTGCTTCTCCACTGTTGGAGAGAAAACAGAGCAGTTTTAAGTAATTAGATCCTGTTTACTAATTAGGATGACACTTAAAATTCAGCAATAAATGGTAATAAAGACATTGAAAGCAATGATACGCATTGTACCACAAAGCTGGATGTATCATTAAAACAGCAGCAGCAGCAGCAGCAAAAACAATGGTAAGACAAGGTGAATCGGCACGAGGCAGTAGTTTTGAGCTTCCTTTGAGCGGTTTTGAACCCTTCTGAACAAGACAGAGAAGAATGTTGGGTCTGTTGATATGGGGTATAGTTTGGGTTTCAGGACATGGGTTCTGCAGGTTTTTCTTGTTGAAGGACTGCAAGTTACAGAATTACATTTGGCTTCTAGGGACAAGGTACAATTTATCTCCCATCACAGCAACATGAGGAGCCCTGCAGTCCAGAGGCTCAACATACACTTCCTTTCAAGGCAGTTTTAGAGCTCCGTCTTGACTTAAGAGGGGGGCGAATCAACCCACAGGTTTTGAATGGCTATATGTACACTATCACCTGCTTAGTCTGGGGGGCAGCTGGAAGCTGAGAGTTCCTGCAAGGTGGTGTTGGCTGCTGTAACACCTACGTTCAGCCGGCCACAGGCTGCCTGAAACCTGTCTGCCCTGGCAGCACACCCTGTCCACGTCCCTGCTGGAAGACCATCAGCTGTCTTGTATGCCAGCTGTTAGTGTCTTGTAACTCACTGCAAGCACAGAGGAGAAAAATATCGACGGGCTGTTGGTCACGTGCTGCTCCATCCTAGCTACTCGGGTGGCAAAAGCACATGGAGGTGCTCTAGAGCWAGGGCGTTTTTTTTTTGTTTCCCCCCAGGCTGAAACATCTAAAGCTGCCTCTGGGAACCCAACAGCAAGTAGATATTTTGCATGATATTCTCATCTAGCTTTAAGACATGGCTTAAGACACTTTGCAGAGGTTGCCTAGCTCTGCTAGTTCTGTAGCATTTAAAACTGATTATTACTATTTTACAAGGGTCCATTCTCATCTTCTGTTGAGCACACTACAATAAAAATGGCATATTGCTACTGCATAGAGAATAGGAAGCAGGAAATCCAGGCAAGCGTTATTTCATAGAGTGCACTGACAGGCTTCTGAACATGGAAGCTGGGGAACTGCTGGATCTGCCTACTGCAGAGGTCCAGCAGACCACGGTCCTGCACTGGGAACATCCCAGCTTTTCAAGGCCACAGCGATTTCACGTATTTCATAGCTGCAACCAGGGTAGTGCACCATTTTGCACCCTTGCCCAGGATTTTTTGTGCATGCAAACTACATTCCTGCAACGGTCTAGATGGGGCCTTTCATTCTAGTTCTCTTTCAGAGACTCTGGATTTCACCTAAATATGTGTAGTAAGTTACAATGAAATGTGGCCTATTCCTATGAGAATAATTTGTGACTCTGGTATTGCTAAGCAGGTTTTAGTCATTCTACTGATGTACCCTTTAGTCTTACTGCCACAATAATCCAGTTCTTTAACCATTTCAACTACAACAAAAACTCATACTTTTTGCATAGAACTTGATACGCTTACAGAATAAACAGTAGGAACGGTTAACTTCATTTTACATGTCTCTCAAAACAAATTCCAGAGTTGTTCATTCAGACCACCTACAAGACTGACCATCTGCTTCCTTTCCACCTTCTTGCACTTTCTATTGTGGCTTAATAGCAACATTACTATTAGTACAATTTTGCAGCATCATTTTGGCTTTTTTTTGGCTTCCCTTTGGTTTATTTATCTGTCTGCTCCATGCACTCCAATAGGCTGATACAAAGTAAGGATGATTTAAGGATGTTTTTCCTCTGATCTTTTCTTTCTTTCTACTTTATCTGGTCTTTAATTTAATAAGCCATTCCTAGTCATCAGTCATTTGCCAGTATTTTGCAGTAGGATGGGATGTGCTGACTAAGGGTCATGCTGCAGAATTTAGTGAATGGCCTGAGTGGAGAGCGTACAGCAGGGCTGCCCAGAGAGGCAGCAAGCTGAGCATTTTGCTAAAGGGCCCCTGTTTTGGGATTGGCCAGAGACCACCACCACTGTGCGTTCTGATATACAACGGGTCACCGTCAGTGTTTGCTTTGCGTCCATGGGAGTCTCTACTGGTCCCGCCATGGCAGTGCGCCAAGAGTCCTTGTGGAGCTGGAACCATGCCATGGGACAGACAAGGGTCTGCCACGATTTCTCCCTAAGAATTGCCCTGATTTTTGTCAGGTATCCTATTTGCCAGATGTTGCATGATAACTTCTTTGGGTAATGCTAGAGTGCTGCTATCATATTTCTGAAATACAGGGACGTTTTGTTCTCTTCATTACTTGCAGAGGCAGTAGAGCAACAATGTAGAGCCATTGCTGAAAAGTATGATTTCCAATGCAAAAATACAGATCCATGACCAAGCACATTTCAAAATGCAGAAAAGGAATATTATTTTTAATGTTCTTTTCCAAATAATCCATTCAGTTTTACCCAAGATAGCTTGAACTTCTTTGGTTGTGGTTTTTTTCCAACTTCTCTTTATGCTGGTTCCAACAGCTTTTTGAATTCCAAATTTAAAAGGTCATGGTTTAGTCTTCAAAACTCAAGGAAGGCAAGATTTGTATTAGCCAAATCTGACGTATTTTACTGCAGTCACCCTGCATACACACTTTTGAGATAGCAGCTATTATATTGTCATTATGTGGCACAATAATATGTATTTGTATATATCATGTACATGATCTATGTAAAGCCTCTTTCTCCTCCCAGCAATTCTGCAACTACAACTTTTTACATACAGGAATAATTTTTTCCAGCACTGAAATGCTGCTATTTCTGGGATAACACACAGTATGCTGCAGTTGCACTCAGTTTTGTGAAAAGATGTGAATGAATATATCCTTTCCAAACAAAGTCATGGAATTACATTGCACAGACAGAATGTAATCTCCATTTCTGAGTAATACAAAGGCTCTGGATTTCAGCAACACATGGTCAGAGCTGTTTTTTCACATTTCGCTAAGAAAATCCCGGTTCTGCAAGCCACAATGTGTCAACTCTGTAATAGGAAATAGGTTTACTAATAAATTGAGGGAACAGTGTTATTTATCTGGACATCCTTGCCATAAGCACCACATGTTTTCTTTGGAGGATTTGCACTGGGTAAGTTCAGTCACAGCAGCTTTTGTCGCCATTGATAAAAAGCACCCAACCAATTTGTTATGACCACGGGCCATAAAATTGTTCATTGTTGTATTCCTGCATTCACACATTCTATTTTTAACAACATTAAAATCATTGTAGATGATTCATTCAGTGAAAAGTTTTGCTTATCTCCAGAAGAGTCTCTGATTACCTTTTCATTTTCCAACATCTCAAAGCTGTAGGCTCAGGCTTCTAATTTGACCACAGCATTTTCCTTGGGTTCAATTAGTGTCTCAATCTCATTTGATATTAACAAACTCAGTGGGGAGTATAAAGCAGCTGTCCATGGCCACTTTTCTAGAAAACTAAATTAAGACTGTGGTAGAAGGACCAGTAAAACTATATCTAGAAGAAAACTGCTAAAAAAACCACCTTACGGTGCAAAGTACTGAGAAGACCCATGAATAAAAGAACAAAAGATTGGGAGACAAAGTACAAAGGACATTGGTGAAGTTATAACAAAATGAACAAAGAGCTATTTGCTCCCTCAGAAATATTCTCTGAAGTCTAGGTTTTGGTTTTATGCTCCAAGCATGATCAGGGTTGATGATAAGCTTTTTTGCCGTTGTCTTTTCAGAAAGTCAAGTTAGGTGGCTAGCGTGCCAGTATGGCTCTGAAGGGCATTGCTAACTGGCAAAGCCCATGTTCTGCTAGCATCCAGCACAGGAAAGGGGTAAACATCAAGGACTGTGAAATATTTTTAAGAGGAAAAGTTTCTGACTAAGAACAACATGAAATCAAGAAAAAGTCATGTTTATTTTGGCTGAGAAAGATGCCCTAGATACTGTGCAACTTTCTGTGATAATACCTATTAGTACCTGCTTTCAGGCTGTGGGCACTGGGGGAAAAGTAGAGTAAGAGCAAAGAGGTGACTAGCAAGAGGGACATGGCATTGTCAATTGAATTTGGAAATTACATAAATAAAGGATGGGCAGCTGTAGGAAGAGATCTGGAGAGATGTACTAGGAATCTAAACAAACATTAAAGCTGATCACTTCTCTTCCCATGTGCTCTCCTCTGGAGAATCAGTGTCCCAGATGTGGGATGGGAATTCATCATTTGGAGAAAAAATGGGGAGAGGGTTGATTCTGGCACAATTCCCATTCAGCCTCCACCCTGCAAAATTCAAGGCATTGCACAAACGGTAAGTCAAGGTGGGCACTGGCCAAAAGAGTCACTTCATCCCCTCAGACAAGCAGAACAATTTCTTGCAGCAAGGGTTGTCTGCGTTCCCCATGGAGCAGAGCGCCGGCCATGCAGTCAGCACCTCTGGCATCTCCTGACCCTCAGGATCACTGCAACAACTCTCATTTTCTCCTCTGGGCACTTATGAAAGGTGACCAATACTGACTGCACTCACGAACCGCCTCCAGGAGTTTGACTGAGCAAACAACACCTTATGATTTTAATCCAATTTCAGCCTTTATCAAATGTATGGGCTGTCCCATGGAGGTGCAGATTACCACAGTGAGAATTTAAACCTATTGACAACAGACTAGATTTTCTGAGTTGCCTTCTGCAGCTCCTGAGAGGGCATCTGAAGATTCTCATGCACCTACAGACCACACTAAAACCCCTGCTGTAATCAACAGGACTGTTGTCCAAAGTAGGGGCACAGCATCACATCGCAGGATTGCTATACAGTGTGCTGCTCTTCAACTTCTTTTCAAGCAGTGCCAACATGCTCTGGCTCCAAGTCCAAAAGCTAATGGGATGCTCTCATGAGTAAGCATTTTCCAGACTGAGTGCACTGTGATCTCTCTGAACTCCGCATCTTTGGGGAGAAATTTCTCAAGATTGCTTGCAGACCCCTGCCTCCCGCTATCTCTGCATTGTGCCACTGGTGGCTTGGCCTGTCCATCCACTATTGCACCAGCAGCAAGTGCACAAAGACTAATCAGGGGCATCTAACCTATCTCCAACTTGGTGTTGCCTTGCTGTCTGACCAGGGGTAGCCACTAAAATTTTCATTCCATGAGAATTGTTTTCCAGTGGCTTCTAGACCAATTTCCATTTAAAAGCTTTTTTTAGGGTTTTATTTTGTTTTGCTATTTTTTTCCTAAGCGTGAGCAGGAAAACATGTACCAGAATCTAATAAACACTGAAAGCCAAGCTGGGTTATTTTGGGTTGGTGCATCTACAGTGATATTTTGCACTGAGAATTTAATTAACAGTTCTTTTGATGATAAATAAACCAGAATAAAATCCAGCTCATCTTCCAAGAGYTGAATTTGTTCTCTACTGCTAATGGCAGTAAAAATTAATAAAATCTTATTTTAGTGAGGATAGTAAGCTTAGGTAATTCTGAAAGAATGAGAGAAGCCCATCTGCCAGGGAAACAATGTATTTTACATTTGTCATATAGATGTATTTATATTAAATCATGTATTTGACCTTCATTATTCTCCTGTTTTCTCATTCATAAACTGCAGATTTGCTTGGTTTTGGAAAGCTGTTTGAATACATAGGAGAAAATGTAGATATAAGTTCTTAGAGAACAGCAAAACCAGAGGTATTTCTTCTCTCGATTTTTGTTTACATTCATTTTCTTCTGCTCGATTTCCTACATGTATATTTTGCTTTTAAGGAATTTTCTGCTAATGTTACTCAGTTGTTTGGGTTTTTTTACCTTAAGCATTTATGCTCTTGATGTCATTGATTCAAAAAGCAGGGAGATGTTGTCACTATGCAAATGAGTGAAGGTGAGTTTTCATAACAGGAGAGGATGATCGTTCCTTTGTTTTCCCTTTTGCTGTCTCCTAGCCTGAGGGGTCTCCTCATTTACTCTCCAGATACATTTTAAGCATGCTGTGATAATATTAACAAAGGGAGTTCATCGTATCAGAGAGTTTATCATTCCCAGAGAATTTAAGATCCAGGCACACCAAAGAAAAGTCTACTGTAAACTGGTTTTTGTTCCCTAGGAAAAAATATAAGAGACTGAAAAGTTTACTGTGTTGGGGTAATAGTATATCCAGTACAATATAGTAGTATAGCTCTCTTTGTACTTGTGATACAATGCCTCTGGCTTAGTATAACCTCATTATGCAGTATGCCCAGTTTACTGAAATTCTGGAAGCTGATAACAATAATTAAGCAATAAGACATGACAAGTGGTATTTTATTATGTAATCCCAGAATGCCTAGGTGAGTTGTTAGGCACACGGCCAACCGCTTTGAACCACCTGGAAGAATTATTTTTACACTTATCATGGATAGTGGTAGGCAATGATCTGATGTGCTTGTAGCTATGCAGTTATCACATCCTAATCACCCTGGTAAGAGCTCATCTGCTTAGTAACTAGACTGATATTGACTTAAGTAATAATGGTCAGGGGTGAACATTGCTGTTGGTTTAATGGCTTATGGGGATAAACACATGGCCCAAGGCATAACAATAGGCCCTTAGACCCCAGGCAGAGCCCCAAAATGCAGCTGTGGGTGTTACTATAAACTGAGACTGACTGCAGGTGTTTCAGGTTTGGAGGAAGGGCCAGAAAAAGGCAGCGTCCTTAGGTAAGCATAGGGTGTGCCTAAGGAATAAGGTGTGCATGAGCCACAGGATTTAAATGTGTGCTCAACATTTCATAGGGGCTGTAACAACATGTAAATCTACCTGAATAGCGTCTAGTCTTCTTTTTTGAAATACTTAAGATTTTTGCATTCAGTTGACTTAACCTATCCTAAAAGGTTACATTTCCACAAAATGGGATATCCTCAATATGGACACTTCATCCTCTGATGTTCAGTTTAATCAATTATTGCCTTGATTTTCAAATTTGTTTGTGCACCTTTCCAAGCCTTAGCTCACACTGGTTCTAATCTGGGGCATAATGAAGTTACTGCAAACATCTCAGTTGTTTTAATGGGATGAGAATTGAGGCCCGGTTGTTTTACAGCTTCAGGATACTAGCAGGTTAAAATTTGTAGCATTTCTCTAGTCCAGACCACAACAACTGCATCTCTTGTCTTCATTGCAGTCTTAATAACATAATGGTCTGCCCTTGTGCATTACTACTTATGCTGCGTACATGTGCATTGGGTAATGATCACATCAGGATTTCCCAACAACAGCCATTACAAGTTAAGTTTGAAAACTGCACCATGAATATTGGTAACAGTCATGCTCTCTAAGAAAGACACCAAACTTGGGTTTCTAGGTTAGGAAGGAAATCTCTGTCTACACCCTGTATCGTCAGGAGAGGACGAGATGGCGTTCAGAGCAGGAGCCTAACTGGGGTGCAGCAATCTGCAGGAGTGCCCCTTTTTCTCTGCTCGTTGCAGTGGGGACTGAGGATGCTGAACCCTTCCATTCTGGACACTAGATTAGATGCCTAAAAAATTAACTGTGGTAACTTAAGCTTATAATGTTAAAATTTTGTACTGTATGTGGAAAGTGACTGAGTTACTAATTTTGAATGAAGGCTAAAGTATTTTTGGGTGCTCAGCTGATGACAACTCATTGGTTCTTAGAAGATACTGAATATCCACCATTGGTGTGTAAAGGAAGCCCAGCTGAAGTGAATGAACACTTTACCACTTTTTCAGTGTTCCCATTGCTGAGTTTCATCTAAACTTAACTGTCCAAATAAAAAGGTAGCTAATGAAATGACTGGAGATGAACCTCTTGATTTTGCTTCTTGAAATATTAATTGACTGCCAGGATGCCCTGAGGGAAGAAACACTGGTGTATACTTCAGATGAAAGAAAGGTCATTTACTTTGCCTTTTTTCCTCTGCGTCCATGTCATATTGGTAGATGCTGACCCATAACCTCATCCTATAATATTGATTTGGGTTTGTTCTCATTGAATATCACCTGGTTCTCTAGCAACACACACAGGTCACAGCCATTTTGTAATGCAGGTCATTCTATAAAAGATTTTTTTTCTGTCAAATAAGTTTCACTGGTATCGAAACTGAAATTTAATGAAATAATGGAAAGTACCTCAAATGTGCAAACAATGGCTGAATAATTCATTACTGCATTCATATGTCTTCAATAAAAATTCTTTCCCTCAGACATATCAGCACTGCAGTTCAGTTCTTCCTATTTTCAAGGTAGGATCTGCACCACCACTCTGTCATTATTATGGTGCATAGGAAAACCAGAGTAGCAAGAAAGGTCACTTAAGTCTTATTTGCAGCTGGGGAGATCAGGGAGTTGAACTGAACTCTGCAAGAGCTCCCCTGCCCTCTGCCACGTTGACTATACTGGAAGGTGAGAAAGACAAGCCTTCCAACTATGGTCTCTGATATAAATGCCTACAGTGAATATGTACTGACAGGTATGCAAATTATGCTGGATTTCTAAAAATCCTTGTCTTGGAGCATGAAAGGCAAAGTTAGCCCAGTTCCAGAAGAGAAGGAGATTGTGCCATTCATTTTTACTCTCTCAATGAAAAAAGCATGATGGGACTTTACTAAGCTTTCAGCTCTCTCCAGATCTGTACAATGAACCAGAGAGTCACAGTACAAAATCATTAATAATGCCATTATTTGGATGCTTACAAGTACTGTCCCACAAGGTGTTTGAAGGAAAATTGATTTTCTGTTCTTAATAAGTCACGGCCCTATAAGCAGTTTTGCCTTGAGTGGTGCCTCTGGAACATCATTTTGTACTACTTTTTCTATGCTTCAGAATGCAAATTCAGTAAATGCATTAACACAAAATTCCATGCACCAGTTACAAACAAGGTTTATTTTCTTTAAAAATATGTCTAACTGAAATTGGATTGGAGGTGTTTTATAAATTAACAGTGTTCATGGTTAGGCAAATAGCTGCAACTCAACTTCTTCTCCTCTCTACAATGTTATCCCTTCAGAAAACCCATCATGCTCTTTTCCCATTTTTATGCTAAGTGCTAAATGAGAGCAGTGATCATCCTTACCCAGGAGGCCTGACTGGGTCCAGTATTGACATTATTCCCTTTGTGAGTCTGGCTGGTGGTGAATATGGTGGATTCCTTAAAACAATGTATTGATCAACCTGATGATAGGAAGAGAGCAGGATATAAAAGAAGAGGAAAGCTTCTAGACAAGCCGTCTAATTCCTGAAAGAGCTTCCAAACAACTCTTGCAAATTAGTTACTTTTTACATAGCAAAATTTTTTCTTGGCAGTTTTCTGCTCCTTACCCTGCAGTTCACCACCTATTTCCTGAACTTCACAGGAGGTCAAGCCAAGCCCTTTGGATCAGGTGTTCATCTTTGAAAAAATTCCCAAGAGTTTGTGGGAAGATCTCTCATCCTCATTGCACCATTTTTCTTTATTATTTCTATCCTGATAGTCCTGCTGGCTAGTCCTAATATAGTTACATATTCCAAAGTCACAATATAACATTAATAAATTTCAGACTATACGTACAAAGCTTAATTCATATCCAGTCTCAGTCTAATAGGGCTGTATTCAGGCACAGTCACAAACACCCAAGCAGTGCGATTGTATTTCCTGGGAATATTTCACCCACTTATGTAAGGTTTTGGGTTCCAGGCACAGTGTCCCCAGCTCTCTCCAGCCCTGAGACCCCAGTGCCAGATGGGGCCAACCCATCTGTTGGGTGATCAGCCTGTTGTCACATGGGTCTGCACATGCACTCCTTCACAAAGCAGCAGCCAGCAGCTTTGTGAAGAGACAGCACTTGGCTGCAACCTCAGCTTGACACCTGCTCCTGTGCTCTGAGCCTCATGCATAGAATGAGGAAAATGGTGAACATCTGCAAACGCAAGCATGTGTGTGGACACTCATAGACATGTGTGCACCGAGAGGATTTACTGTGCTTTCATGTCTGTGTAAAAAGGAGCATGTTTTCTGAAAACATTGCTATAAACTGATGCAAGTCAGGCCTGTCAAACTCTGGAAGCATGACAGCAGAGATTTTGAAAGATGTGCTCCTGAAGCTAAAGACCCATCTCTGTATTTAAAGCATAATCTAATTTTTAAGTGGAGTTTCCCCACTGGCTTCCTATAAGCAAAGCAATCTTACTCGAGACACGTACAAAAAAAAAAAAGGTCCTGCACGTACATATGCCAACATGTATTTCAGTTATAGACACTGAAAGCAGAAAAGACCACACATCTAACATATCCCACTGCCAACACTGTTGTGTCCCTGCTTTATATTCTCTAATTTTTTTTGTTCTTGGAGTCTTGTACATCTGTTATTTAGGTTTAAATGAACACAGACTAAGTAACTGATCAATAATAGGTATGTCATAGATCCACAGAGGAATGTACAGTAAATCAAGATTTTTCTTGAATGTGTTTCCCACAGCATTCTCCTGGAGAAACTGGCTGCTCATGGATTGGACAGGCATACTCTTTGCTGGGTAAAAAACTGGCTGGATGGCCGGGCCCAAAGGGTTGTGGTGAATCGAGTCAAATCCAGTTGGTGGCCGGTCACAAGTGGTGTTCCCCAGGGCTCAGTATTGGGGCCAGTTCTGTTTAATATCTTTATCAATGGTCTGGATGAGGGGATTGAGTGCACCCTCAGTAAGTCTGCAGATGACACCAAGATGGGTGGGAGTGTTGATCTGCTTGAGGGTAGAAAGGCTCTACAGAGGGATCTGGACAGGCTGGATCAATGGGCCAAGGCCAACTGTATGAGGTTCAACAAGGCTAAGTGCCGGATCCTGCACTTGGGTCACAACAACGCCATGCAACGCTACAGGCTTGGGGAAGAGTGGCTGGAAAGCTACCCGGCGGAAAAGGACCTGGGGGTGTTGGTCGACAGCTGGCTGAATATGAGCAGGTGGCAGGTGGCCAAGGAGGCCAATAGCATCCTGGCCTGTTTCAGAAACAGTTTGGCCAGCAAGAGGGAAGTCCCCTGTACTCAGCACTGGTGAGGCTGCACCTTGAATACTGTGTTCAGTTTTGGGCCCCTTGCTACAAGAAAGACATTGAGGTGCTGGAGCCTGTCCAAAGAAGGGCAACGAAGCTGGTGAAGGGTCTAGAGCACAAGTCTTATGAGGAGCCGCTGAGGGAACTGGGGTTGTTTAGTCTGGAGAAAAGGAGGCTGCGGGGAGACCTTATCGCTCTCTACAACTGCCTGGAAGGAGGTTGTAGCAAGGTGGGGGTCGGTCTCTTTTCCCAAGTAACAAGCAATAGGACAAGAGGAAATGGCCTCAGGTTGCACCAGGGGAGGTTTAGTTTGGATATTAGGAAACATTTCTTCACCAGAAGGGTTGTCAAGCACTGGAACAGGCTGCCCAGGGAAGTGGTTGAGTCACCATCCCTGGAGCTACTTAAAAGAGGTGTAGGCGTGGCACTTAGGGACATGGTTTAGTGGTGGCCTTGGCAGTATTAGGTTTACGGTTGGACTCGATGATCTTAAATGTCTTTTCCAACCTAAATGATTCTCCGAGTCTATGATTCTAAGATAATTCCCAAATAAAGTGTAGAGAAATATAAATTCCCACTCATTACACAATTCAATGCAAGCGAAGTGCAGAGCACTTTTGAACCTTCCCGAGTCCCAACACTTTCTTGGTCATATATCCAACCCAAGCATCAGAGCATCTTTGCAGTTGTCCTCCATTTGGTCTACACCCTCCCTTATGTTTAATCCATAATATAATAAAATATGAAAGTACTTACTTGCTGACTGAAGCCCTGGTCTTCTAACATGTTCACTGTGTGCTTAAGTGTCTGCATGGTCAGTGAGGCTCAAGGGGGAAAACCCAACATGCAGTATGGGCAGTCACTGACAAACCTCTGCATGATCATGACCTTGAAGGGAGCATCAGTGAACAAGGGAACAGGTTTGTGTCTATGGGGTTTGTGCACCTGCAGTGTTTTGAGAATCTGACTCAATCATCTTCAAGATATTAATAAGAAATTCACACTTCAATAAGAATGTTAAAAGTAAACTTCTTTTTTTCACGGATTCTAAACTTTTATGTACTTTGCTTTTATAGATTTCTATTTCTATTTCTAAGCATACATAAAATCTATAAAAAAGACATATTTTTCAGCACCTTCCGGCTTCAGATAACACACTGAAAAGTGAAAGCTGGAAAGGTTTTTAAAATTTGTAACTTAAAAGCAGCCCACATATAAGAAAAATATTGTTTCCAAACATGAAGTTAAATGAAGCTTAAATATAGTAAAATATTGTTTCTATCTTTAGAACCAAAACTGCTAATCTTTTAGTTCATTATTACATCTATATACAGTATTTGGTAACCATAAGCATTATGCCAGTATTTTATGTATAAAGTTTATTGACTTGCTTTCCCACCAACTCATTAAACAGATTTTTTTTTTTTTTTAGAAGAAACACGTTGTCTGAAAAACAAGCTCACTACTTGCTTTAAATTTTCCTTCTCATACCATCAGCTCCTTGGATGTCAACTATTCTACTTGTAGAGCAGCACACAGGATAGCAGGTTTCAGCTCAAGGAAGCAAATGGGCAAACAGTTTGATTGCAAATGTGTTACTGTACTCAGCAGAGCATTAGACAAAGATCTTGTCTTACGAAGTTAAAACAAGCATATTTACTGCATTAGGAATATGTTCTGTCCTCTCACCCCAGATCAAGAGATTTTTAAAAATACTATGAGATTTTAAAAGAGAAACTTTTAAAGTTTGTTGGGTTTGTTTGGTTTTTTTTAAAATTTGCCTTTTGAAACTCATAGGTCTTGTTTCTAAGCTTTTCTCAAAAAACACATAAGCTAGAAACTGTTGTTAAATGAAAGCAGAGTCTCATGTTCACAGGATTGCAGGAGCAGGCACTTTCCTTTACAAGATGCTAAATATTCTAAGAAGGATGATTTCAGGCCCTGTTGGCATCTTTTGCCTCCTTTATTTCAATCCCACTACAAGGAGCCCAGCTTTCCCTCACTGTGGTACTGCCACCTGAGTATGCCTACTGAGTCTAGTCAAGTGTTACACATACAGCTGAGCAGCATACAGCCATGGGCTAGCCACAGATTACTGCCAAACAGTGTATAATAATCACATTTTACTGCCTCTCTCTGAAACAGAGGTGCTAATTTGTCTCTTTCTGCCCTGCCACTAATGCTCATAATATGTGCAAGAACTTAATTGTATTTGCAACAACATCCACTCTCTCAAACTTGGTTGAAACCTGTCCGTAAGTCCAGAAGTCACAGCGAGGAGGAAGGAGGGAAGCCGACAGACAGACAGACAGACAGTGTGATCACGCCAGTCCCACTCCCTTCAAAACCCAGCTGGAAACACAGCTCAAGTTCCACAAGTCTCTGCAATTCACTGTAACACAGAAGGGAATTTGTAACATGCAACGGTAATTTTGGTTGCCTGGCTGAGCGGCAGAGCAGTTTAGGTGGCCGTCTAACAATGTCTTGCTCTTGCACATGCCTTGGTCAGGTGGATTACAGCAGAGGGATCAGCTGGGGACAGAAGATGCCATTTGATTTCTTACCTGTGACCATATGATCTCTTGGTTTGCTTGTATTGTACTTGATGTAGCACTTAGTAAAATAATTACCTGGCAAAAAAAAAAAAATCAGCATAACTGTGATCAATAATTGGGCTGCAGTAAAAATAGGTAAGGGCTGCAGTAAAAATAGGTAAGTGCTGCAGGCAGAGAGTTGTGAGCCCGTACACAGGTTGTGGGAGTACAGTATTAACCTGTCATTTAAATCAATCTTGTGAAAGAAAAAATTCAAGCAGAGCTGACATTCTGCTCTGGGAAATCAGGAACCTGCAAAATTTCTGTGCAACGATTAATAAGGAGAACATCTGAATGTATATTTACATGTCATATAAACCCTCCATCTTAGAGAAAACAGCAGAAATCTTTTGGCAGACTTTATTCACGCAAGTTGCTGACTGCAGTGAAAGGGCGAGTGGCACAGGGCATTGTCTCTATAGTAACACCATCACCAGAGGCTTGCAAACTGTGTTTCCAAGAGCAGAGCCGTACAAGACAAGTGGAGCTATCACAGCTCTCCTTTTCCCAGCTTTGGCCCTGCCCTGAATAGCTACGCTGCTTCTTGCTTCCCTGGCAGCTTAGAAGAAATGTAGCCTGTGACTATACTGATGCCAGCCCAACATGGCTTCTCCTTGTTATCAAAACATTCAGCACAGTGCGTAACACTGGAGAGCACAAACAAACACAGCAAACCCCCTGCTTTAAGTTCTAATTCACTATTGTAAGCCCAAGCCATCCATTAAGTTTTCCATAAAGCATAAATGGGGAATGGAGTGGAAAAAAAGAAGACAAGTGAAGATTTTCTCACTGTGCTACTCTCCTTGGTGGCGTGATGGGCTCAAAAGCTGGTTTAAAACCAGAGCTCTGCAGGTGGCTGCAGAAGACAAGTGCAGCCTGTACCACCAAGCTCTGAAGAAATTTCCAGTTTAATTGCTCAGAAGCAAGTTGCCCTGAAAGGTGCTATACCACCAGCAACTGCTGCCAAATGTGCTCCTTCTCTGGAAGTTTCAGGCTTTTAGCTCTAGGACCCCATCCAACTGGAGACTCAGCAGTGATGATAAAGCAAAGCTTACAATCAGCTAAGCTAGACAGAGAGTAGTCTCTTTGATGCAGGCAAGGAGGGTTGCTTGTCTCAAACAACAGCACTTAAGGTTCCCTTTGTATTGTTTGCTTTTCTTACATTTTATCTGGACCAGCGAAATGGGGGACCTTGAGGCTTCTCACACATACTTTGCTATGAAAATAGGTTAGTATTGCATTCCAGCATCAGTCTCGTACAAAACAAGGGGCTATGTATTACAATATTTTCATCCTTCGCCTCCTGAAAACACATCAATATTTTCACCTCTTTGTGCTGTAGCGCTTTCAGTCCTCAGTCTTCATTAGTCCTAACTCCTATCTGAAGGCAATGCTGGAGGATGGCTGAACTCCCTCGCACAGCACAGGGAGTTTGCCAGAACAGATTGCAAGGAGAGTGATGCAGCACAACTCAGCTCCCTCCTTCTCTCCTTAAGATAGAAACTGTGCTTTGGAAAAAACAAGCCTCCCCACTAGGCATGCTCAGAAGCCACCCACGGTCTGCTGATTACCGTCAGCATCCATTTATGGCCCAAAAGGTGAAACAAGAAGTCAAGCTTCAGCCTTTTTCTGAGGTACAATAGAGTGAATCACTGTTTTTGTAGTCTTGAAAAATATAAGTAGTTGATGAACTACAGATTACCATTGTCTCCCAGACCCTTTTCCTGCACTGTATTTATCATGGAGGGACCAACCTAAAATCCATCTCCATACAAAGATCACATATCCACCCCTGTGAAATGAGCTGTTAAGGTAAATGCGTTTAGGTGAATCCTAGATGATAATTAAATTCCCAATATCCTATACTTTGAATGAAAAAAGACTTTGCCATGACTTACAGATTTTCTCCTGCAAGAGACAATTTCTTAAGCCCTTTCTCTTGGATTTTTCAAATGTCATAATTTTCAGTGCTGTTAGTTTAATTCACCATTGGTAAAAAAAAAGTGCTACAACAGTGGTAAATTTTATCACCTGACCAGAGTGTTGAAGGGATCTGAGACTGGGCAAGTAGCTCTCAGGTTACTCCTGAACATAGCAGAGTGTCAAGCTGACAAAATAGAGGTAAGGGTTACTTTAAGGGTAAGGTCACCAGTGAGTGTGAGAACAGAAATAACACATTCAGAGCAATGCAGAAATCTTAAAAGCCAACTAATAAGCTGAAATTTTGAGAAAAGACTAAAGATACCAAATTAAAATAAGCTTTAAAATCCTTTTTTTTTCCTTTCAATTTTTTAATTCAGTGTAGTTTTCTAAAGCAGAACTTGGCCAAAGTGCTTTTTGAGAAGGCTTACTCAAGGAACTTATAGCTCCCTTGTAGTCACCAGCAAACAGGAATATTGTCTGTTTATTTCAACACATGAGAAAAATCAAAGCAATCCTGACATCAGGGTCACCATAAAAAGAGGCTCGTCTGGTAATTCACACTATGTGGGTTTTGACAAAGAACATTCACAGGGCCTGACAGTAAAGTTTGTTCCTTGTTTGCTCTATAGCTAGAACAATTCTCATGGTTTATTGCACTACTTCACTGAAAACAGTTTACTCTCTAATTTTCAACAGTCCCCCGTTGCGTTAGAAATTCCAGCCCAACACTGTTATGTTATTCCATGAAACCCAGTATTATGCATCTTCACAGCTCACACATGCTTTTAGTCTGAATGGCTTTATTGAGATTATTGCAGCTAGCACAGAAAGAATCATTATAACATCTCCTTGACGAAGCACACAGCCTGTACAGTGCACACAACAATATCATTGCTCTTGGACTTCCTCACATGGAACAGCCCCAAGACAGGACATGAACCTCACGCTATACCTAAGGAGGCATTGCACAGCTTTGACATTGCATGGCTTCATATGCTACTAAGCAGCAATAAAGAATATTCCAGCCGAAGTCGTGGATTACATGCAACCCCCAACAGGCTAAAATGTCTCAAACCTATGCACGCCCAAAATAAATAAGTACATAAAACCCCAAACCCCTTCACTTAGGAATATCCTATCTGTTTGCGGCCAAATATCTCTCTTTGGTAATGCTCCTGTAGCCCCTTGAATTTAATGGGTAACCAAGGGCCAAATTTGCCAAAATGAACAGGAGAATGAGAACAGACATGAAGTAAAAGGTATACAGCCTCTTTTTTGGTATTGTTATGGACACTTTCATCCCTGAAAAAGAATGAATAATATCTTTAACTCTAATCTCTCATCCTGGATTGTTTCAGTTGCTTGGTCTTACTTTTTCCTAATCAAAGCACAGCAACCACTTCGATGAATCAACTTTTGGCTAAGAATCAACTTTAGTCAAATAACAACTTTGAGTTTCTCAAACAGTTCTTGCAAGCTTGGGTAAGTACAACTATAGATGAGGACCAGAGCTATCCCTAGGTCCATTAGTGAAAATAAGAGCAATGCCATGGTGATCAATGGAATTATTTTGATTCAGATGGAAATAGTTTGGCAGGGACATTGCAAAGGGACATTAACTGCAATGTTTTCTAATGAGAGAAATGACCAGAATGGTTTCTATATTGTTTTAAATGCATGTTACTTTGCTTCTATTTTCCAGTGTGATACCCAATGTATACTTTTACAATCACTTGCCCAAGCACAGTATTTGGTAATCAGGACACGTGATACCCAGAATAGTGATTCAGTAGTTTACCTCTCACTGTTAGCACCTGAAACTGGAAAATACATAGAATCATAGACTCGGAGAATCATTTAGGTTGGAAAAGACCTTTAAGATCATCGAGTCCAACCATAAACCTAATACTGCCAAGGCCACCACTAAACCATGTCCCTAAGTGCCACGTCTACACCTCTTTTAAGTACCTCCAGGGATGGTGACTCAACCACTTCCCTGGGCAGCCTGTTCCAATGCTTGACAACCCTTCTGGTGAAGAAATGTTTCCTAATATCCAAACTAAACCTCCCCTGGTGCAACCTGAGGCCATTTCCTCTTGTCCTATTGCTTGTTACTTGGGAAAAGAGACCGACCCCCACCTTGCTACAACCTCCTTYCAGGCAGTTGTAGAGAGCGATAAGGTCTCCCCGCAGCCTCCTTTTCTCCAGACTAAACAACCCCAGTTCCCTCAGCGGCTCCTCATAAGACTTGTGCTCTAGACCCTTCA